>JAJJMA010270358.1:0-10861 GCA_023529015.1 Papaver nudicaule | reverse complement strand
GTTTTCTCTACCTTGTAGTACTTGAAAAAATTCCCGGCAGTCCAAAATCTGGAGAACGTTTAAGCTCCTCGGGAAGTTCCTTATAATAATGCGACTTGCCCGCCTAGCGAGCAACCCATTCGCTAATGACCCGAATAGATGTTTGAATAACTGTGTGTGTGAGAGAGATCTGAGGGCTATAGAACATCATGTACCTATGCAGATTTTCTACTCATACAAGGTACATGAGTACGTATTCAAGCAACTAAGAAACAATTCATATGTATTCAAGCATGGTAGAAAATTAACAACAAACAAAATAGAGATCAAAATAGATTTGTGCAAACTAATCAATTACTCATAATCACGACTTCAAGTTCAACCTCGATCATTATGCAAATTATCTACAAAAGGAGTTCATATTCTTGACAATATAACACAGTGAATAGAGGGGTTCAAAGTGTAACAAATCTTGTAGATAAAACCCAATGGTTTCCAGTGGTGGTATGGAAGGTAGACAGTTAACTCCTCGAGCCGGTGGTGTAGTTGTGGAGATGGTGGTGGACTGATGGTGTGGTCATGGTGCTGGTGGTGTGATGTAGCTCGAGTCATTGCTGCTGTAGATGCGAGGATAATGCTGAACACTTCTTGTTGCTGCTGTAGTATGGAGGTGACGGTGTAGGTACTGTTCTTGTTATTGGTGTGCACAAGTTCAGGTGGAGAATGGAATGGCGGTAGTAGTGGTATGTGGTGTAGGAACAGTTAAGATGAAAACAAACTGATGGTGAAGGATGTAGTGGATGCAGTGGTGATGGTATCTGCAGGATGCAAGGTGGTGAGTGCAAGGGTTTGGAGAGAAGCAGAGCTCCTCTCTGCTGGAGATGGTAACAATGGAGGTGGTGTGCAGTCGAGAGCTGTCCCTTTTCTTTAGGTTTTGCTCTTCTTCTATATATCTTTCTTTTCTTGCTGCGCAACTTCAATATCAGGAAAACTGATTTCCTAAACCTTGAGGCTTCTCAAACAAGTATTCAATCTCTTCCATTCATTCAGAAATCAATGGCTACAGCCATCAGGTCTTGCTGTTTTCTCGGCTTAAAATTCTTTCCAAATCCAAGCCAAACTCGCACCAAGTCTGTTGTGCTCCTGCCTTCAAATCCATGTCCTGATTCTTCTCACATACCCATCAGAACCCTGGAAACACCGATGGCTAACCACTGGTAATGGCTCAGTCCAGTGAGCGGCAACTGTAACAGACAACTTAGTCTTTCAGTCATTTTTACGAACACACTGCAGGCATAACTGATATGGGCATAAACTAAGTAATTGTTGTATTCTTCTAGCCCATGTAATTCTCCTTCCCTGCAATATTTCACCATTTAATAACAACCCACAATTCTAATTCATTCATAGAAGGAAATCACGCTCTTAAACTCTTCAAACATAAGCACAATAATATGGTAACAGTCCTCTTCTTCATTGCTTTCTTGTTCTCAAACTTTGTCAAAACCTTTAATCAGTCGTTACCCAAGCTCATTATCCCACTCGAATTCATAAACTCTCAATCATTTCTCAATCTCAATATCAGCAACATCATTATCTTTCTCTCCATTGTTTTGAACTAAGTTCTGTCCCAAAATCATCTTCAGAACTCCAACGACTCATACCCGAGTTCTGTCCTTGTCTTAATCTCGAAGCCCACTCTTAATCCTTGGGAAATGACCACTTTCCCATTGGTTAACCGGCGGCAGAACATTGTCAGTCAAAACTGGTTCTTGGTCGTGAACTAAAGCTGCATGAATTGATTGTGTCTGGTCTCGATCTCCTCTTCTGTTTGGCTAAGGAAATAGAAATGGTAACCTCGAGCTAAGATGTTGTCTGCTCAAGTAATCCCCAACTGTTAACAAGTTATAGCCCTGAACATAGAAGCCTGAGTGCTCCAGTAATTCTATTTGTAACTCAAATGGCTGCCCATCATGTGAACTGTGGCTGTCTGCAGTAATTTCTTTGTTCTCGACTCTTTCGAAGCCCTCTCATTCTTCTAGCCTCCTGTCCATCAACTCCCAATGTCTCCAAGCTTTGCTTTGAGCTCTGATTTTCTTCTTTTTATTCACATGACTCCAAAATACCTACAAAATGCAAACAAAACGTAAAACACAACTAATACAAGAAATTTAGCAAAGAAAACATAATCAATTGATACTTTTAGAGAGGTGTTTTAGACACCTATCAACAATGTAGTAATTGTATTTAACAGGTGCAGGAAAGAAGTTAGCAGCTCCACCAGGTATACCAAATCTACCAGAATTGTCAGATCTACCACCTCTACAACCACCACGAGATCTACCTCCATTGTCAAATCTTCATCATCTGAAACCTCTAAATCCACCACCACCTCTATTATAACTACCATGAGATGGTGTCCAATTACCATTATCATGTGAATAGGATGATAAGCGTTGTAACTAGTAACAGGAGGAAAAAACCAGTTGATTGCTCATAAGTAGAATTAGAATGAACCTGAGTATGTGGATGAAAAACATGAGCAGGGGCAGTAGACAAATCAACTTTAGCATCATGTTGTATCCTTGCTTCTTCAGACACAAACAAACCTAACAACTCTGATGAAGTAATTGGAGTAGAATTCTTGAGTTGTTGAGTAAGAATCGAGGTCTTGAATGATTTGAATTCAGCAGGGAGTCCTTGAAGTATATGGAGCAAAAAATCTTCATCGGAAATTGAACAATCTATATCTGAGCTAATTGATGAGATAACGATCTGGCTTTGTTGAAAAAAAACTTGCATGGATTCATTACTCTTCTTCAAACCAACGAGATCTGATTTCAATTGCATTACCCGAGATTTAGTCGATGCATTGTTGATGTTTTCTAATCTTATCCAACCCTCATGGGAATAAGCAGAATCATGCACCTGAGAATGACATTCTTCATTACAAGCTTGAAATAACCAGGAGAGGATTGCTTGATCTTGATTCTTGATTTACGCAGTATGTATACACCGGTGTCAAATGAATTCAGTCTCTACTTTATCAGAAACAACAGTAGTTGAACTAGAAGCAGCTGCATATGATAAAAAGGCACAACAACAGGACTATTTCGACGAAAAAAATTAACAAGACACTGAAAAGTACCATCAATAAACCTAAAGAGATTGTAACTACGAAGGAGAGGAACAATTTGTGATTTCCATAAAGCATAATTTGTTGATGTTAATTTTGAAGGTGGTTTGAAGGTTAATGGAATGCGAGAGTATGATTTTGAATTCTCAATGGATATCTGCTATGATACCATGTTAGCAGAGATAAAATGTTGTTGAACAATCTCTGTATTTTTTTGTTTGTTTGTTTCTTTCGTTTCTTTCTTCTTGATTTCTTGTTACAACTCTAAAGGAGAGGATGACTACTTATAACAAATATCAGGACAAATATGACCCGTACAACTGGAATCACTAGCAGTTAACATACACCTAACATACACCACACTTAGTTAACCTACACTGAACTGACATAACCGACTTGTCCCAATAGTGACACATGTCAAACTCAAAGAATGCTTATTCTCTAACATGTACCAATTGGTGAGTGATTGACATCTCAATCCCTAAATACCAATTCGAGATAATCAGTCTGTGACTAGTTATGTCGTAACAATACATCTAGTGCTAGGGATTGATACATTTGTTAATATTAAACCATCTTTTTTGTTTGGTGTTAATTGAACTTAATAAAGAAATTGACTAGGATATATCATTTCTTCATTTGCCTTTGAATCCAATTGAATTACCCACTGGTTGGATCACTGGTTGAACCTAATTGACCTAACTCAATCATTTTTCCGGTTTAACGCCGGTCCGATTTTGAGAAGAGGACACAATTGTTACTTTGGTACCCCGGGAATCGTAAGCCCATTAATTGTTTAAAATCATAAAATCGAGGTTTTCTAACTGTTTTTAGTCCCTTATTTTAACTACCGTCACAATGTGTTGGGTAAGCCATTGGAAGCTCAATATTTTAGATGAATTCTTTGACATATGTACTACAGTGTTTTGAAAACCGGACAAAAAAACCAAACCAATCATAAAACTGGTTTGGGTTACCTATCTTAATAACCGGGTGACCCGGTTGGTTGGACCACTAAACCTTGTGAATGATTCGAGTTTTTAATTGAAATAATTGGGTTTTCTGTTTTGTATAAAGTGAAAGTTTGCGGATAGAGAATCTCGTACTCAAGCTCGAGACCTATGGACAGGGTTATTCAGCACCCCATGGATATATCCAATTGGGTTCTGTTGCTTTTATTTCCTGTGTGTGTTTTGAGGAATTATGAACCCAAAACAAGCAATGAGGCTCGGTCAGGCATGAGGAGGAAATACCAACTCAATTCCATCAATCTGGCCCTTGCTCAATGGAGGGAACAAAATGGTCATATGGCTTCTCTGCAGCATCTACTGGAAGAGTATAGTGGCTCATCCACTAGCAGACCAGAACCCAAACAATCATCCAATGCAAAGAAGCACAACCAGCAAGATATTAACAAGAAGCTTTGCAAGAAGAAGATGGGAGATGGCACATATACAGCGGCAATCAGGATCTTAACCTCTAATGGAGTAGCACCATCCAACACAACAACCCTGGAAACCCTGAAGTTGAAGCATCCTGAAGCACCCCAATGCTTCCCGTTGCTTCATATTCAGCAGAGCCAGCTGTGGCTGATCAGGAGTTGGTGTTGAGCAGATTGAGAAGATTTCCTAGAGGTACATCATGTGGCAGAGACGGGCTACATGCTCAGCATTTCATCGATGCCATGAGTGGTCCTGGAGCAGCAGTAGCAGATGAACTGCTAGGGTCCATAACAGCCATTGTGAATCTGTTTCTGTCAGGTCAATGCCCTACCCAACTTGGAGAATACATTGCAAGCGCACCCCTTACACCTTTGCTCAAGCCAGATGGTGGCATTCGACCAATCGCAGTCGGCAACATATGGAGACGGCTAGTTTCCAAGGTTGCTGCTAATGTGGTGAGCAAGGACATGACTAGATATCTTGGGGATTATCAGTTTGGAGTTGGTATTCCTTGTGGTGGAGAAGCTATCCTCCATTCAGTGAACCGCATGGTTGAAGCCAAAGGCAATGACAGCACTCTCACCATGCTGTTGGTAGATTTTCAAAATGCCTTCAACTTGGTAGATAGAACTGCGATGTTGCAAGAAGTCAGGACTCACTGCCCCAGCATTGCAAGGTGGGTAGATTTTTGCTATTCTGCACCGGCTAGACTCTACTACGGCCAACACACCTTAGCTTCATCTCAGGGGGTGCAGCAAGGGGATCCTCTAGGTCCACTTCTTTTTGCACTAACACTACATCCTGTAGTCTTGCAGGTTGCCCGGCAGTGCGAGTTGCAGCTTCAGGCCTGGTATTTGGATGACGGGACCATCGTGGGCGACACTCTAATGGTCTCTGCACTCAATATCATCCAACAACAAGGTGTAATCAGGGGGCTTCACCTAAATGTGCAGAAAACCGAATTGTTTTGGCCATCTGTGGACAAGAGAAGCACACAAGAGGGGTTATTCCCACCTGGAATTGGAAGACCAGTCAGCGGTGTTAAACTTCTCGGAGGACCAGTGAGTTTAGATCATGATTTCTGCAGCAGTCTTGTTCTCAGTAGAGCTCAGAAAACCATTCAACTTATGGAGGCGGTCCATACCTTAGATGACCCTCAATGCGAGTTGTTGCTTTTACGCAGCTGTACTGGGGTTTCTAGGTTGTACTTCTCTATGCGTACAACTGCGCCAGCTCATGTTCAAGAAGCTCAGTCCGTCTTTGATTGCCATCTCCAAACTTACCTGCAGCAACTTATTACAGGAGAGGGACCAGGCTATGGACGGTTGCAACACCGCCTAGCTACTCTGCCTATAAGGGATGGGGGTCTTGGGATTTACTGTTTGTATGACACCATGCACTACAGCTATCTAGCCTCCTGTCTACAGACGCAGCAGTTGCAAGATAGCATTCTCAGCCAATCTGGCGTCTCAGTCGCAGGTTCAAACCTCCAGCTTGCTGAAGAAACCTTCACTCAATTCTGCGGCCTTAACTCTCCACTTAGCATAGCCGAATCAGCCCCCCATCCAATGCATGCTTTGGCGGTTCATTACTTTGCTAAGGTTGTGAAAGATATGCCTGCAGACTACTCAATGAGCAGAAGGGACCTCATTCTTTGGCAGAGCAACAAACGACCTCACACGCAGGATTATCTCCTTGCTGTCCCAGCAGAAGGTTTGGGTCAGACCATGAGCCCCAGACACTACACTTCCATTCTTTGATATAGACTTGGAATACCCATGTTTGTAGAGAACATCCCTTGTTTGTGTTGTGGGAGGAGTATGGATGCCTATGGCGACCATGCAGTCCATTGTGCGACTGAGGTTGGTTTGAAACACCGCCATGACACTACTAGAGATACCTTTGGGGATATGTGTTTTAGAGTTGGAATACCTTACAAGATTGAAGCTGCCTTGGGTTTCCTCGCGGATGAAGGTCGTAGTTCAAGACCGGCGGACATCTTAATCTACAACTGGGACAATGGGCGTGATATATGCCTTGATGTTACAGTGGTTTCCCCCTTTGCAGGTGTTGGAGTGCAGGGTTATACCCCCGGTGCGGCCTTGACCAAAGCTATCGAGCAAAAGCGCGGCAAATATTTAGAAGTGTGCAGTGCCAATGGCTACAGTTTTGGAGCGTTGGCCTTTACTACTCTGGGTGAACTTGGAGATGACACGGTGGAGTTTTTGATGCGTTTGAAGAATTACATGGCTAGACATAACGCGGCAATGAATGTAAAAAACTATCTCTTCATTAGAATAGGATTCGCTATTCAGAAAGGGATTGGGACCCAGCTTGTAGCTAGGCTCCCTTCTGGCAATGTACAAGACTAAGTTTTTTTTGCTAATAAAGTCCTTTTTTCATAATAATAATAATAATAATAATAATAATAATAATAATAATAATAATAATAATAATACTCCCTCCGTTTCAATTATATAGGCGGAGGGACCAATTCTCTTAGATTAAGAAAACATTTTTGAATTCATAAATTAACATGTTTTTTCTTGTTTTGCCCTTTGTCTTATACATAACACAATTACCTATGTAGTATTAATAGGGGTATAACCTGTAAAAAATTGCCTTGATAATTGTACTCCGCCTATAATTTGAAACATGAAAAAGTCACATTTCCGCCTATATAAAAGAAACGGAGGGAGTAATAATAATAATGTTTAGCCACCGACTGGTTATGTGAAGTGCATATATATCTAGTATTTATATAATACTTTTTCCGTCCCTAATATATAGGTGGAGAATTGATTTTTTTTGTCCCTTTAGATAGGCGTTATTCCAATTCCAATGTGCATGATTTAGTTTCCTATTCCTATCTGTACATGGAATTAAAAATTACCATTAATGACATGTTTATAAAGGAAAATAGGGAAAACCAAAATAGGAGAAAGGGAAAATATTTCTTATTAGGATTTCAACATCAGCAGTGTACAAGTATACTACTCCTTTATATACAACATGAAGGGAAACCCTAGGCCTCTTTAATGGACCGCACACATACGGGCCTTAAGCCCTTTAACACATGTAATATTCTCAATTTGTTTATAAAATTTCTATTTAATACAAAACGGTGACCAGAATATATCATTTATTCATTCAATTGACCGCAATTGACCCACTGGTCGGATCACTGTTAGACTTAATTGACCCAATGCCGTGATTTTCCCGTCTCGACGCCGGTCTGGTTTTCAGAACATTTGATGTACTATCAATAAAAGACACAATTCTTTGGTCCCTCGGGAATTGTAGGCCTATTAACTGTTTAAAATCATAAAAATTGTGGTCTTTTAACTGTTTCCAGTCCCTTATTTTAACTACCGTCGCAACGTGATGGGTAAGCAAATGGAAGCTCAACCTTTTTTTTCGCATGATCAGGAAAAAAAAAAATCTAACAAAATGGAATATAAAAACTTATTAACGATAATGGCTTCTTCTTTTTCTTCTTCATTCAATTTTTATAAGAAACTATTTGATGAATAACAAAGATATGTTGGTACTAACAGAGAGATAAAACAGTGATGTTAGCTGCAGGTGCAGGACAAGAAATAGAAAAGGATTCGAAATCTCATAGAATCCGTTGCCGGTTAATTGAAACCGGTGACCTTTTTTTTTTCTTTGAAATGAAATTACATCATTGTTTTCTATTAACACAACAAACATTCCCATTTCTTCTTACTTCTTTGATAATCTTTGGTTCCATCGTTACTATATATATCTGGCTTGCTTTTTCTCCATATCAAAGACATGATATACCTCTATTAGGTTGTCGTCGAGATAACGAAGGATCATGGTCCATTGGTGTTTTTTACGGAGATTCTCCTTTCTCTTTGAGACCCATTGAACATGTAAGTTTGATCCTTCTCTTTTCAAAGGTTTTTAGGTTTTAGATTTGGTTAACAAGTTTATACAAGGATGTATATATATTATGGAGCCTTGTTCTTAAACAAGGGATGCGGAAAATTGGGGAGAACATTATGTGTGTGCGGAAAAATATTAATACTCCCTCCGTCCCACATAAATTGAGCTAGTTGGGATTTGCACAATTATTAAGGCAAGGAAGAGAGAGATTTTTTTTTCCATGTTTACCCTCAACTATTGTTATTATCTTACCTTCACTCTCTCTCATGGAACCACTCTTCTTTTAATTTAGGAAGGGTAGTTTTGAAAGTTCATGGTATAAAATAGAACTAGCTCAATTTATGTGGGACAAAATCAAAATAGAACTAGCTCAATTTATGTGGGACGGAGGAAGTACATTTTTAGAACACCAAAATGTAGAAATAGTAGAAAATATACCACTTGACAATTCATTTTTCTGCAATCGATATGTGTTCGATTATTCATTTCTCCAGCAAGTCGGAGGCCGTTTTGTTGCTTAAAAAAATTGACGTTAAAGACACGAGTCACACGACATTCGAAATGGAGGCAAAATTTGTGGGGCAGAGTTGAGAGTTATGGTTGTGAAATAAGCATGCACCATATCGTGTGG
Source organism: Papaver nudicaule (assembly GCA_023529015.1). NCBI lineage: Eukaryota > Viridiplantae > Streptophyta > Magnoliopsida > Ranunculales > Papaveraceae > Papaver > Papaver nudicaule. The sequence continues at coordinate 1,761 of JAJJMA010270358.1, read as the reverse complement.
ACATTTTACTGCAAGCTAAAAAAGAAAAGATAAAGGAGCCAAAGAAGACAAAACCCATATAATTGGAAGCTGGATTACGCGTATGGCAGTAAAATCAGAGCAACAAAGCCTTTCCAGGCTCTAGGGTATTGCATGGTTCTCAGCATAAACGGACTTTGCAAGCCAAGAGAGAAAATTTTATGTCGTGAGTAAGTCGTCCGGTATTGACTTTGCTTCCTGTATAGGAGAGGAATATGATGCCCATCCGACTCATCTTCATTAACTCTTGGCAAGCCTCGCCTTCTTCATGTGTATCAAGTCTACAAATTCTAATGCATCAATTTTTTTTTCATAGATGAAATTTGTTGGTCAGCTTACAAAATTATGCACATCTATGTCATGCATATAAAATGTTTGTGAAAATGTGTCTAACTAATACCATAATGTTTCTCAGCTTACAGTTTCTTACATTTTGGGTTTGAAAATAGGGAAATGTTTGGAAAAATGAGACTGCTGCCTGGCCAGTGGCTAATCCAGTTCTCACTTGTGCATCTGTTACAAATGCTGGTTATCCTAGTAACTTTGTTGCCGATCCTTTTATCTATATTCAGGTACATTTTTGGTTACTTAATTTCATTCTTGTGAATTTTATTACTGACTATTTTCTGTTTTATGGAACTGGTTTTTGTATGTTTTTGTTGATCAATCACTATGAATTAGGATGCTATCGAGTTTCAAGCTCGGGCAGTGGGTAAAAATATAATGTCCAGAAATTTCACCACTAATAAATACACTTTCTTTTCGTTTTGTATCAAAACAAAACAAGGGAGAAGGAACTTTAGTATTAGGTAATGCCATGGCGTGTTCAACTGTTACATCTCTGCATTCGAGGACCGGTTAACAATGGAATGTGTGAGGAATGGGGATTACTTCACTTGGTGAGGGTTGTAGGAGTGCTACAAATCTGGAGATTTCAGTTCTAGGGGGCTGCCAACTATTTTGCTGTCAACCGCGATTAAGTAGTTGCAAACCAGATCGAAATAAAGGGGATCAGTAGTCAGATTTCGAAAGGCTACTAGCACTGCAAGAGGAAGTTGCCAATTTGTTGTTCTTCATCACCAGAGAACTTGAACTAAAAATATTTGTGAATCCAATGCTTTTGCCTTTACACTTATAGGTGGAATGTTTTATTTGGCTAAGTTAGCTTTTTGCAAAAATACTTCCAGTTAATGTTACAAATAAAATAGAAGGATTACTTTTGCCAGCTCCTGAAACCTCAACGCAGCTTTTTTATACTACACCTGATTACGTTGCCACATGTTTGCCTAATCTTATTTAATTTATGATAAGCTCTTTGCTCTTTTATTTATTTGTTTTGATATACCATCGTATTATGTGTACGACTTTGTTTGCTCCGTGACTCTTAGTGGACTCATGATACCTTCTACAGAAACTCATACTGGTTTTATACTGCAGGAAGACGTACTTTATTTGTTTTATGAAAACAAGAACTCCATTACTTTCCAAGGGGACATCGCCGTGGCGAAGAGTATGGATAAAGGTGCTACATGGGAGCAATTGGGTATCGCTTTAGATGAAGACTGTCATCTATCTTATCCATATGTTTTTGACTACCAGGGCCATGTACGGATTTGTTGCATTTACATCTATTGTTGTTTTGAAATGGATTGGCTTTTCTAATGGCTTCTAGTTGCGACTCACTTCTCCATACTTCTTGGCCTTTTACCTTGTTCAACAGATATACATGATGCCTGAAAGCAA
>JAJJMA010270343.1:0-25910 GCA_023529015.1 Papaver nudicaule | reverse complement strand
ATGAGGTTCCCTTGAGCTTGGCACTTGTGACACTTCTGTACGAACGATGCTGTGTCATCCTCCATGGTTGGCCAGTAATACCTTTCATGAACTTGTAGGAACAGATTTCTCTTTCCTTGATGTTCAGTCTCGTGGGCCTCCTTCAGAACTACGGGGATCTCTTCGTCGGATAAGCAGCGGAGCAGACTTCCCCCATAACTTTTACGATACAATACTCCTTCATGGTCGACAAACCTCCTGGCTCTTTTAATTAGACGGCTGGCTATGTGTTGGTCTGTTGGTAAGATCTTTTCATTAAGGTAATTGATAAAAGGTTTTTTCCAATCTTCTGAAGGGTGACAAACCAAGGCTTCAGATTAATGTGGAGGGGTTTGGCAGTTGGGGAACGTCTCTTTTAGAGTCCGAGATTGTGTTTCCATCGTTGGCCAGTAGTACCCAAGTCTCTGAAGTCGCCGGTATAAGGTCACGACGAGAGTTTGTCCACAAACCTCGTTATGAACGCGTCTGAGTTGTTGTTGTGCTTCAAGTCCTCCCAAGCACCGTGACAATGACCCATCTGGGTTCCTATGGTATAGCATTCCATGGAAGAGAAGAAATGTTTTAACTCTTTCATGCTAAGTTTTCGCTCAGTAGTGTGGTTACCTAGAGCCTCAATGATAGGTGTCCGCCAATCATTCTCTTGTATGATCTCATCCTCTGCTAGCCAGGTTGAGGTAATGGTCCGCCTCTTCACTATCAGGGTCTTCTATTCCCCTTCGAATTGAAGTTTGGAAGCCAGGGTCGCCAAGCAATCAGCATGTCTATCGTTGGTACGTCCGGTGTGTATTATGGTGGCGCCAGCAAAATGATTCAGCAGCTATTGTGCTTCAGTTCTGTGAGGAGCGAGAGTAACTTCTTTGAGAGAGTATACTCCGTTCATCTGGTTCACCTGTATATTCGAGTCGCCTCTAATCTCGAGGTGCGTTACGCCTGCTTTCTTAGCTAGTGATAGCCCAAAAAGGAATGCTTCGTACTCCGCCGAGTTGTTGGTACACTTGAAATCCAATTTGAATGAATGGGAGAACATTTCTTCTGCTGGAGATACTAGGACAATGTCGGCTCCCCCGGTGTTGTCGCTTGGGGTAGCAGACCCCTCAAAGTATAAGATCCATGTGTCGTCTTTCACCAGTGCTACCTCGGGGAATTCTCCTGGTACTTCTTAGTGTAGAGCCGTAGAGTCTTTCCCTGGGAAGGCAGCAAGAAGATCTGCTACTGCCTGTCCCTTGACGGCTTTCGGGGATACGCAAGCTATGTCTAATTCAGACATCTGTAGTAACCATTTTGCTGGTCTCCCAATCGGGGCAGGTTTCGAGAGAAGAAATTTGATGGGATCCGCCTTCGTGATAAAGACTACTCGGTAGGAAAGGAGGTAGTGTCGAAGCTTATGTACCGCAAAAACCAAGGACAAGCATGCTCTCTCGTCTTTGGGGTATCGGAGTGCCGCATCCTTCAAAGTACGACTGATGTAGTAGAGTGAACACTCAACTCCTCCTTCGTCTTATTGTGCTAGTAGCGCTCTGATCGCAACATCGCTTGAGGCAGTGTAGAAGAGTAGTGGCCGCTCTCGTACATGAGACTTCATGACTGTTGGTGACAAGAGAAACTGTTCAATCCTTCGGAATGCTTCTTGTTGGATGGGTGACCATATGAAACTAGCCTCTTTCTTCAACAGTGGGGTGAACGAGGCTACGAATTGGGCAAGTTCCGGGATGAAGCACCGGATGTATGATACCTTCCCCATGAAGCTCTTTAATTTTCTTACCGTTCTGGGCGGCGGTATGGTGGTGATAGCTTGCATCTTGGATGGGTCGACCTTGATCCCTTCTTCTGGTACTTGAAATCCTAGAAACTTTCCGGAGGAAACATCGAAGGCGCACTTCAAAGGATTCATCTATGCTTATGCTCCCGGCATCGCTCAAATACTTGTTGTAAGACCTCCAGGTGAGATGTTCTAGTTTTTGACTTTACAACTATGTCATTCACATAATCCTCAACTTGCTTGTGCATCATATCGTGGAAGATAGCCGTCATTGCCCGGAGGTAGGTAGCTCCTGCGTTTTTCAGACCGAAGGGCATGACTGTGTAGTAGAAGTTTCCAAGGGGCGTCCGGAATGCTATTCTTGGGGCGTCATGCTCGTACATCTTTATTTGGTTGTATCCGCTGTATCCATTCATGAAGGAGAACATGGCATGACTACTGGTAGCGTCTACAAGCATATCGATGTTCGGGAGTGGGAAATCATCTTTTTGGCATCACTTGTTTAAGTCTCTGAAGTCTACGCAGCATCGTATTTGACCATTCTTCTTTTTCACCGGTACTACGTTGGCCAACCAAGTGGTGTGTTGGATTTTCTTGATGAATCCTGCCGCCAATAATTTCTGTATTTCAGCCTTTATTTTCTCCTCCACGTCGTGCCAGAAATTACTTGGTTGTTGTTTGACAGGCCTAGATCTTGGAGTGATCGATAGATGGTGCGTCACTAATTTTTCGTCGAGGACTGGCATTTTTTCATATGTCCATGCGAATGTGTCTTGGTATTCTTTCAGGATGTCTATGAACCCGGCACGTTCCTCAGGTGATAGAGCTGAGCTGATGGAGACTGGGCGGGGTGAATCCTCAGTTCCTATGTTTATTGTTTCAAGCGCATCGGTGGTAGATTCCGTCCCGTCCTGTAGTTGTGGAGGTGCAACCTGAACTTCGTCTCCAATCTGTTGTTCGTTGTAGTTTCATTCCCTGTGGTGGGGAGAGCTATTCCTAGTCTCCCCTGCTAATTGCTAACATTCACGTCGAAGATATATTGTTTTTCCTTTAGCGTCTCGGGTCGTGACGAAGTTCCCTGCTCTCTTGGCATGATGGTACATCGTTGCGTTAGTCCCCTCAGCCGTGGGGGATTTCTTTGTATCGCGGTCTCCCCACGTCTCGCATCCTTGTCTGCTTGCAGTTGTCGATCGTGTCTCTCTATGAACGTTCAATATGGAAGTGGTGTGTTGTAGATCTTGTCCTGGCACTTGGGCGTCTCGTCCTTTGGGTCAACGAACTCAGAGTCGTATATTGATGAATATGGAGAGGGGGATGCAGTCACACGAACGATATCCTTATTCACGACTTCTTTCAAGCACTGGTGGTAAGTGGAGGCGACGACTTTATTCTCGTGCAACCATGGCCTCCCCAGTATCATGTGGTACTCAGGTTCCTTTTTGATCACATGAAATTTAGCCTTCGTATGAATAGGTCCCACCTTCAGTTCCAAGTGGACGTGTCCATAGGTACTCGTCTTGTTTCCCTCGAAATCCTTCATTATGATCGGGTGATAGACCACTTGTTGTTTGAAGATTTTCGCAATCCTGAGGGTTTTGAGAGAGATTACGTTGGTTGCTGCTCCAGTGTCGACTAGTGCCCTCTTGAATTTTGTATCCTTGATTTGAGCAGTTACATAGAGAGCACGTTTGTGTCCTTCTGCAACCATCATGTCTTCAGCGGTGAAGGTGATGTCTCGTTTCTAGGGATCAGCTACCACGGAAACTTCGGATATCATAGTTATAGTCGGAGTTATGTTTGCTTCAAAGGCGATGCGGTTGAGAGAGTCGAACGTATCTGCACGCTGTCCTCTTGAGAAGTGCAGGAGTTTGCATAGCTTCTACAATAAGGAGAGTTTCCACCTTTACTGATGGTCTGTCGTAAGCGGTGAAGCTTTCGATGTAACTTGGTGTGGCGAGACGATCTTCTTGTGGTATCATCCCTAAAGTAACCATTTTTCGAGGACAGTCTTCTGGGACTGAGAGATTGATCTCCCACTGTGGTCGCCAAATGTTTTTGCCTGAAAAACACTGTACCGTCTCTGGGTGCTCGAGATCAAAATCGAACAAGAAAAGCCTAAACCAAGTCAACGGCCGTTCAAGTCTTGCTTCGGTCACAGAGAGGATAGAGGTTGATCTAGGGAGGGAAACAGTGAAAGAAACTTGAGATCAGGTGAAAATGCGTGTTTATGGGTGTAAAGGTTCAAGATCTCCGTCGTGAATGTGACTGGAAATCTCCAAGGCTAGAAGTGTTTTGAATGCTCAGGTATTCGCTTTGAGGTTCTGGTGTTTTTCAAGTGTTCTGCCTTGGAAGATGGAGGAAGCCTCTATTTATAGTGTTGAACTCACCCTGATCTCTCGACAGAGAAGGTGTAAGCCGTGGAAGAGTGGAGGGGTGGAGGACATGACTTGTGCTCTGCAACCGCTAGAGTCGTGCAGAACGTGTCCACTCAGCAACACTTTCCTGTAACTGTCCATCATCTCTATCAGTTTCTTTCTAACTGTCGTAGACCCCCAGACTACCCCTAAAGTTATCCCCCCGTGTGATGTTTTGATATCTCGTGTAGCGTGCAGATGTTGCGTAATTGCAATGAGCTAAGAAACGTTGCATGGCCATGGCTCTATGGCCATGATTTTGGCTCAAAAATGTATGGTGCCATAAGCACGGTGCCATGGCCCTGTAGCCACGGCCTTAGCTTTGGCCAAGGCCAGAAATATATGGCGCCTTGGCTTTGGCCAAGGCCAGAAATGTATGGCGCCATGACCGTGTGGCCACGGCCTTCGCCATTGGCCAAGGCCAATCTTTTGCGGCGCATTCAACGCTATTGCGACTATGGCGTGTTCGTGCACTTGGGCTATGGCGTATTTTAGGTCATGGTATGCTTATCCATGGAAAATTAGGCCATTATGTGTTTAGATTGTGGCCTTCCTAAGTGTGTTTAGGCTGTTGTATATTTCCCAGAGCCGCGATGTTTCTGAGGTTTTTATTGAGACTCGGGTATCGAGTCGTATTTTAAGAGGAAATCCATGAGGATGCTTCTCTGTTAACTCTCCACCATAGTACCAGTGAGCAAGCAATTTGTTGCGACGGGTCTGTGGTAGAAAATCCGGGTCAGGCGAGTTTGGGGATAGTGGCTAGAAATGCAGACTCGATGGTTCTTGGTGCGTTGTCAGTGGGCTTGGGTTTTAATTCAAGTTTTATGGCGGAAATATGGGCTATACTATACGGTCTCGAGTGGGCAGCTAGGTTTGGTTTCAAACGTATAAAGGTTAGAGCTGACTCTAAGAGTGCAACTCAGGCATATCAAAATGAGTCTGTTCCATGGGTTATCATCAGTTGATGGACGACAGTCAAAGAGATTTATGATCAAATCAGTTTTGTGCATACATATAGAGAAGCAAATTTTGCAGCAGATTCCATGGCTAAGAGGGGAAGTGGACTTCAAGAGGGAGTGGTTGAGTCTTTCGAGGGTAGACCTAACTTCCTTACATCTATAGAATTCCCCAATGTACCTTTTTTTCGATTCCCATAGTTATCAAGTTTTTGGGACACAATGTCTCTTTTCTTGAAACTATTTTTTATGTAACTCATTCATGTGACTATTATGATTATTAATACAATTTTGGGATTTAACAACAAAAAAAAAAAACCAGTGAGCAATTTAGTTCTGATGTCGAGGAATTCAAAGCGATATCAGCATGAAGTAAATTGGTGGGTTTATGAGTTGGTGGGGTTATTTAGCAGTGTACTATGATATTATTCTCTCCACCGGGAGTTATAATAGAGAACTCATAGAGAGCATATTCAGCTTACAGAACAGGTTGTATTCTGAGCTATAGAGATGTGCCTGAGTAGGCAATGGCCTCTTGGCAAGGCATAATTAGAGGGTTATTTTACATTTTTGTCCCTCTTCCATTTTTCACCATCTTCAATACGAAACATGAAAGGGAAACCTTTCTAACCTTTAATGAGGATGATATGTTTTATCAAGTATGTAAGCTCCAGTCTTCATCTTCAGTGGTATTCGTCTCGAATACCTAAAACTATCCTAGTCCGAGTTGATATTGTAGACTTATCAAGGATTGTGTTTTTGTCATCTAAACTTGACAACTGACTTGAAATAACAACATCAGTGGGTTCAACCGATCAATGCTCTAACAATCTCCCTCTTTGTCAATTATAGTGACAAAACCAATCTTACATTTGGATTCAAAAAGTAAAATCTTTTAGCCCTAACCATTATGTACTTGATCTTCTTGTAATCTTCAACGTCTTCAAATATGACCGAGTGTTCCTGTAAGTGAAGATTCAAGGTAGAGATAACAACTCAAAAGTCACCACACATCTTGGTTCTAGAAGGACATAGTCCAACAAGAGTTGTTATGCAATTGAGTAGCATACAAAACTTTTAAGCATATTGCACCAATGCTTAAAGATGCTACACAATATGATATTTTCTCCCCCTTACTCAATACTCTAACTTGCTTTGACATGACAAGCACATCGATTTTACTCCCTCTATGACAATGCCGAAGACATATGTCGAAGTAGTTAGAAGATTTTACTCCCCTTTACTACAAGATTTCTCCCCCTTTTTGTCATAAAATTAGACAAAAGGCAAAGAAAAATAAGAATCATCATAAAATAACATCAATCAATGTAGACAAAGGTAAACATACCTGAAACGAGAGATTAAAAAGTGTAATACTCTCACAGTTTCCACAACCGCACACCCCAAAAAGAGATTACCATGAAGCACAAGTTCAAAAGAACTCTCCCCCATTATGTGTCATTCCCTAAAGAACAACGCGACGACCTTAAAAAGTAAAGGATTTATACGAAACTTTAGCAATCTCTTATAAAGAGACGTAGCTAGAAGTCAAAGGTTCCATAAGAATCGCGTAAGGATACGTGAACATAAAAGGAACAAGTGGACAAGAGCTCCATGGGCCATATTGTGAGCGAGTTCGAAAATCCACACACAATAAGCAAAACTTCGAAAGAGAAGTTTTTCCATGGCTTATATGAACGCGTACATAGAGCAAACCTTGGAGTTCAGGAGTTTTCTGAACTCGTGTGAACGCGTACATAACTTTTGCTCGATTTCAATAGAATTGCCCATTAAACATATGAACGCATTCATGAAGGCGTAGACTGCTGTGGTCTAAAACTACGAACTAGATGTATTCCCTACTTCTATCGACTAATCTTGTTTTCTTCAAATCTGTAATTTTCAAGAACTTAAACACAAGTCGAGTTAGAGAAACAAGAATGATGTTCATAGATCATTAGTCGGTATGGGTTTGTCTTGCGAATAACTTTTCAATGACTTTATTACCTCATGCCCTTGTCCTTTAATCAATCATTGCCATGAAAGTGAGGGATTCACAAGATATCAATATGAGAATTATCTCATGAGTATTTTACCCTATTATCGTAACATAAGTTTAAATATCAACTTTATGATTAGATATTTTTATCTAAGAGCATATCCTTCTTAGCTTAAACAAGTAGGGATTCCCAGGGATCCTGTTCTCGACTCTTGCTTAGGAGCTAGAGGCAGGGAAAACCTACAAGTAGCACAAGAGTGTTGATACCTACATCGAGTCATTACATTTTGGACCCATACTTGTGATGTGGTAGCACCTTTAATATGACATTGTATAAATCTTTAATATATGATAATACGGTGCTGAAAAGACAATCATGACAACCACTTTGGGAGTTTACAGTCATGAACCATTAGGACAAAAGGTCACATAACCTTTTGAGCGTGGACTCATCTCTTTGGAGATCATTGCTCAACAAATATTAGAGATGAAGAGTATTGTCTTTTCTTTAAAAAGATTGGGCTTTTGAACCACAAGTAAACAATTGATCATGATGATACTAGGATTCCCATCAAAACACTTAGCGAATTAACGCTCAATAATACAATGTGATTTGATAATAATAGATCAAGGTTCAAAGCAAAAATAATGAATTCATCAAACATAGTTAGGTTTAAGACATACCTTTTGAGACTTCTCCAATCATAAGATCATTCAGAGTTTATCCAAATGATGTGCCCTATTTTCCCATGCTTTCCCTCACCGTTTTCAATTAGGGCATTCATGGTGAGGTTGCACAACACAATCAAGTTGTGTTAGAGTGAACAAAATTTTGTTCACCACAGGTGATAAAAAACAAATTTTGTCTCTGATTGTTTCTCATTTTCCTTTATTTGGTTCACCTTTGCATCAACGAGAGATGACATCTACTTTTCGAAGACATTTTCGTCAATCAACACAATAGATGTTGCACCTGGGTGATCCTTCTTATTGACACTATTTGGAATCCACACCTAAGTGGGTTTACGAGCAGTAGTATTCTTTTTCCCATTATTCATACCAAGATTTCTTGGAAGAGAATTGGATTAACTATTCTTTTGCAAGTTAGTCGATCTCCAATTGGGAGTGTCAGATGTTGCCTTTGCTCTAACAAAATTATTTTTCTTTCGATAATTATGACGATTACGAGAGAACTTTGTCAAACGTTTATAGGCATTACTTGTTTTGTCATAATTCACTTTTTTATTCCTATAGGTTGGACGTTTACAACCTGTATTTTCTTGAAGAACAACCTTGCTGTTTGGTCTGACATTATTTTCCAAAAACAACAGAGTTTGCCTTTTTATCCCATTTACGGAATTTGCATCTTCTTTGCAAGTAACCTTTATTTCCACAATAATAACAATGTTTAATAGCATAAGAGTGAGATTCTTAGTGTTACCTGGATGTTTGTGTGCCTTCTTGGGACTTTCTTTGGTAGACTTTCTTTCTATCTTTCACTTGAGTAGCGAATTTTTCACTTTTGACATCAGTGGTAGCTCTTGAGAAGAATCTTTAGCCTTAACAATATTTATCTCTTTGCTAGTACTTGGAGAATATATTCCTTTATAGCCCAATCCTCGCGTGTCACGATGATGTTTATTTTCTCCTAGCATTGAGTTTAATTTGCTTGTGCTTTCATTGCGTTTATTCAAGTTTTTCAAACTCAAATTTTCTTCTTCCAACCTTTTAATCCTTTCAAGAGCAGTGACTAGATCATTCTTATATGATTCAAATTGAACCTTGAGATCCACTTGTTCCGAGTTGAATGATAAATTCATCTCACGGTTCCCCAGAGTATTTAGTTTCTGCTCAGGGATTTTTTTTCGATCACGAGCTTCAAGGAGTCGTTCCTTGAGACTTGTTATTTTTTTTTCGTGATCGCTTGTACTCATAATATTAATTGTATCATCCAAATTGACAACCATACTATTAAGTTGGCTGCTTTTACACTTCTCAGCGAATAACGAACTCTTAAGATCTGAAATCTTTAGATGACATTCTTTGAGAAGTTTATTAGCAACGGGATCTTCATGGTACACTTATTCAATGTCTGAGTCAGATCATCTTCATCCAATGATGTATGAAGAAACTTTTCCCATTTATTATCAGAACCAAGGTTCGGAGGTTCGAGAGAATACGTTCCGAGTAGAGTGCCACGTTCATCTCTCGGTTCTCCAGAGCATCAATTTTGTTCTGAAGGATTTTTTCACGAGAGAGACCATCACTTGTGGTGTTTTTAAGAGATTGAATATATCTATTTGCTTCAGAATATTCTTGAACAAGATTATCATATTTAACAGTCTTATTTTCAAGTTCTTCTGAAAGTACCGATACATTATCATTAGCCTCCTCGAATTCTATCATCATTTGTGAGGCGACTTTCAAGAAGTCTTTTTGATAAGGTAATAGTACCTTTTTAGTTATACCTTATTATTCATAGTTCACGAACTAGTCAAACACATACTGTTACGTCTTTTAGGTGTTTTCCTGGCTCTGATACCAATTGAAAAAGAGAGGATACCGAGATATACCACCAACTTTTAATTTCGTGAACCTATGTGATTGTTTTACTTGAACGATCTCACAAATCAATATTCAAGTAACCTGAGATGAGTTCTTTATTCAAGAAGCGAATCTGAACAAGAACGAGTTCTTGTTAATCTCAAAGAGATTGATTCACTCAAAGGTTCAAGCAATGTATAACAATTGCATTACTTTAAATATATCGATCCGAGATAATATAATGTGGAAGGTAAAGTAATGCAAGGCACCAGAAGTTTTGTTAACGAGGAAACCGCAACCAGCAGAAAACCCCGGGACCTAGTCCAGTTTGAACACACACATTATTAACCGAATACAGACTGTTAGGGCATTGTCCGGTCAAACCCACTAGCGTTGGTATGTCAAGCTAGTTGTCAGTTTTAGATGTCAAAATTCAATTCTTGATTTAGCCTACTAGAGTTTAGATTTCGGAAATGGGATATAGACAGAGTAGTAGAGACCTTGAAGACGAAGACTGTGAAGACAAAGAAGACATCAAGTATTCTTCATCGACAAAAGGTTAGTAGGAGTTATGACTTTATGGATATTCTTCTATTTCTACTTTTTCTATTCTTTCGAAATATAGTCGACTACTTTAGTAGTAATGTAGCGATTGAGATCGTGTTCTTGTGTAACATGGCTTTATGTCATGACCAGTATTTGATCCCACGAATACTGTGAATCAAGAACATATGAGATAGATTCGACGCCATATGACCATTTCAATAGTTTGCTTGCAAACTGTTATGTTGGATATGGATGAATCTAAGGAGTACTCTTGAGCAAAGAGTCCATGGATCATAGCTGAGGACATTCTCATGTCTAAGTTCTGGCTCAGCCCAGTCCTTCCAGCGGATTCAGAGTTTGACCTAAATTTGACTTGGACGGTACCCGAACCGGTTTCGCGTATCTGGACCAGAAATCTCCTGTGTCGCATTAGTACACGTACTAGTACGTGAACCTGACGCAGAGAAGTTTCTGGAAAGTCAAATTGCGTGAATATCTTTTAGATTTTCACTTTGAGTCAAATTCCAACTCCTTTATCTCTTAGATGGAATTGTGTGAAACATAAATACCTTTTGTGTTCCATCTAACGATCCTCAATGAGTCAATAAGATAAGATTATCTCTGGTCTATTGGATTCCTATCTTGAAGTGTTTGTGAGCCAACAAAACACTTGGCAGATAAATCTAAAAAGGAATTTCAATTGAGATTAATCTGTATTACTTGGTTGGCAAGTTTAGGGTTTCCTTAACTTGTGGGACAAGTAATTGATTGCTTAATTCCAAAGCAACCTATCTTATTGAGTGCTATAAATAGAGGTGTCTAAGGACAAATACCGCAAGCATCAAGCATACGTGAAGGTCCTCAGGGAAGTAGCGTAAACTCTTTTCACTTCGGTGAAAGCTTGTTGTGGTATAGTCATCCTCTATAGGTTGCAGCTCCTTTGGGAACTCCCTACGACTATAAAGACTTCCTTTGAGAGTTGGGAAGCACAGGTAGATTGATCCCTCAGCGGTTGATCAGAATCACCTGTAACCTTAGTAATCTATCTTAGTTCTTGTCTATTCCAAAGTCCGTCTCTTCTGCTATACGGCTATTCAAGAACTAGTTAAGTTACGTAAAGGTTTGAAAGGTAGCAACGCACGGCTGCACTCGGTGTTGTAAGACCTAGTTGGCTCCAGTTATACAAGTTCCTTAAGTGGTTCTTCATCTATAACTGAGGTAAATACAGATTGGGCGTTGCAAGGTGCATGTCAGCCCTGATTTGTTAAGTAGATTTCCGTATGACCTGGATTTGACAATCCGAAGGAAGTCATCTTATTTATGGTAAACTGATAGAGGACAGTTACACCATAAGTCAACAGTTTTGGATTAAAACCCAGTATTGCTGACAAAAGCCTTTGGCATCGGTCAAAGCAACTCCTAGGCCTGTAACGGACGTCAGCTAGGGGAATCAAGTGCGTGACGATCTGTGGGGGATCCAGAGACGTAAGGAAGGCGACAGTAGCCAATTCGCTTGGAGGGCTTGAGTTGGTCTCTGCTACATCCCAGACCGAAGTCTTATAGTAGGCTAGAGTTTGTAGTCAGTTTGTACTGGGCGGTGTTCAAAACTGGACGAGGTCCCGAGGTTTTTACTGCAAGGCAGTTTCCTCGTTAAAAAACGTTTGGTGTCTTGTGTGCTTTTCCCTTTCCGCATTATAACTCTGATTTATAATTAAAGCACCAAGTAGTACGTTATTACCTAACCGTTGAGATTACTCCGGTTAGAGGTTTGGATATTGATTTTTGAGATCGTCCAAACTCTTTACCATAAGACTCACGAGCCAAAACGAAAATTTGGTAGTATTTCGGTACCCCTTCTTTTTCACAGACGCTACCCTACTCTCAGACTTCGAACTGGAATGCATCGAGACTGAATTAACCCTCCAAGCAACTCATCTACCGCTGTGCTCCTATGTCTCTTGACTCCCGCAGAATCCTACGGACTTGATTCCCCTAGCTGACGTCCTTTACAGGCCTAGGAGTTGCTCCACTTCCCTTCGTGAAGACTAGCGCTATCCTGCCTCTAACAGGACGCCTGGTGTACTCGATTGTAACTAAACAAGAATACGATTGTGATTTCCTTTAGACTTAAAGTCAAGGTTAATGGAAATCAATATGCTGATTAGGGCTTATTGATCTAGCCTAAACAGCTTTACCTCCTAACGCTTGACTAACTTAGTACAAGACCTAGTTCGTGAATATTGCGTTACGGAACTTCTGGGGCTTATGATACAAGATCTGTTGTACGAAGTTTCTATCAAATCTTGGTCGTGATAAGATTGAAATAATTCAATCGACCCAAGATACAGGATCGGGAATTTTACTTCCGACCTGTGCTTCACGATCCCCGAGTGAAGTCTTTCAAATAGTCGTAGTCCAAGAAAAAGACTTCGAGATGACGACCAACCTTTATGCAAGGATAAACAGATGTGTAGAGGATTGAGATTGTATCTTGCAGAAGGTCATCTATTTATAGTGATCATCAAGGGAGGATTTGCTTTAATGTTAAGCATCCTTGAGTGAGTCTCAAGCAGGTTTCTGAACTTAGAAAAGTCCATAGGCTTGCATTGAGGTCCAACTCAATCTTCTTCTAATCCGTTGATCGAAACCTAAAGGTTATGATAAGACTCGCCTTGATCTAATAAAGGATGGCAATGGCTAAACAAGTTTGGCCATGCTAAGGAGTCCATACACAAGTATACGAACTCAAAGAAAATTGTGGACATGAGCTCCATGGGCCATATTGTGAGAGGTTACGAGAATTTTTTCACAATAGGCAAAAACATCAACACATGAACGCGTATGCTGTTGAGAGGTTTTTTCCATGGTTTATATGTACGCGTACATAGAGCAAATTGTTGAGTTCAGGAATCTCCTGAGTTCTCATGTACACGTTTATGTTCCCGTACATACAAAATGCTCAAGTTCAATAGAAAATTTGTCCAACATATGAACGCGTATGTTGTTCAAAGAATCTAAGCTAACTCAATATTCCACATTCTACTTGAGCATTGGTCATGTAATGACTTAAATGCTAATGAGAACTAATCTTGATAATCTTTCGGATCACATAAATAAAACATGAAAGGGAAACCTTTCTAACCTTTAATGAGGACGATATGTTTTATCAAGTATGTAAGCTCTGGTCTTCATCTTCAGTGGTCTTCGTGTCGAATACCCAGAACTATCCTAGTCCGAGTTGATATTATAGACTTATCAAGGATTGTGTTTTAGTCATCTAAACTTGACAACTGACTTGAGATAGCAACATCAGTGGGTTCAACCGAGCAATGCTCTAACAGACCCTTACTGTAAGCGGAGACGCAAGACCATACGTCTTGCGGTTACTAATACTTGTTGGCTTCGATGATAATATAGGCCTCAGGTATGTTTACGGTAGTGATGCGGTCTTTAGCAGCCTCACCAAATTTGGGGAACCCCTTCGTGTTTTTTTCTTTTCTATTGCAGGGCAACGACATATTTAATCATCTGACGCCACATAAAACGACGCATTATGCGTTGCGCCGTGTGTCATACTATATCGGCACAAAATATAGCAACTGATGAGTTAGGGGTATCTTCATTTTTCTCCACACGATCTACTCACCTTTGTTCATCTATAAAAATACCATATGCGTGCAATTCAACTATGTTATTCTTTTTCTTTTGTTCTCTTTCCCTACTCAAAGAGAAAAAAAGAACATCTTCTCATTTTTTCCTTTGCACATATCTAGTCCTTAGAGGGCTAGATGTGAGCAAAGATTTCTTGTTTTCATTTTAGTTTTATTGTTAATCTTGTTTCTAATAATATCTTCGCTTTTTTAACAATTTTATCCTCACTTTCTACCGATGTTATCCGAACTTTATATTGTTTCTTTCTACAGATTTGTTCGTGGTTCGTTATCTTGGGTACAAGTACATCGATGACTTGACGCGGGTTTGATCAAGTTCTTGTTCATCAAAAGTAAATCTAGAATTACCGATATTCGTCACAAATGAAGATTTTCTGGGGAAATCACTCGTCTTTCTTGGGAGTATCTCTTTTTGATAATTTAATGACACCCCCCTTAAATTATTAAATTTTGATACCGTCAATCACTGTCTAGTACGCTGTGGTAATGACACCCCCTTAAGTCCACATGCAGGCGAGAGGTAAGGGGACCGATTCCCACTAGGGAAGGTTGGTCCCCCCCATTTTATCCAATTTACTCTATGGATATAGTGAGATTGGATCTTGTTGTTGGGATGGCGGTTGGATTTGCAGTGGGGCGAGTCCAGCTGGCTGATCTGCCCAGGGGAGTGGGCCCAGCTATGCCGTATCAAAAAAATCAGAAATGTAAAAATATTTGCTAGTATATAAAGATCTTATAATACATAATATAAGATATTAAATTGCATATCATATATATTTATACATTTTTCTTTGATTTTTGAACAACAAGAAGAAAGACACAACAGAAGAGTGTAACAACGACTCTTATTTCTCATCTCAAAGATAAAGATCCACGATGACAAACAAAATTCAAAACATTGTGTATATCGCAATTCCAATCATAAATCAACTCAAAGCAAAATAAAAAAGTGGCTTCTTGAAAAATTCAACATACAAGTGAGTCATGCAATAATTTCAAATACAATCAAGCATGCATCAGAATTAGTAAAATATTTATAACGTAGTGCTCTTTAATACTTATTATGTTATTATTTAGGGATAATCTTATTAGATAGATCATGCAGTAGTATTACATAAGTTCCTTTATATACAGTTAATGGAAAACCCATATGGACCGCACATCCATGGGCCGCAGGCCCTGTAACACTCCCCCTTGTGCGGTTCAATAACAAAACTTTATACATAATGCTTCACATATAGTACTTTGAATGTAGTTCTTCAAATGTGTTGCTTCACTGAAACTTTGACAAGGAAAAACCCGGTGGGACAAAACCTTGAAAAGATAAAGAGTATAACGTCTCGAGTCTTCATAAGCTTCTCCGTTGGAGTTGGTCGTGGTAGGTGACTTCTCTTTTAGCTTCAAATGTAGCTCTCTCGTTGATGACCATTGTTTCTAAGTCAATTGCCTCACCAAAACCTTGCCAGGAAAACCCAAAGGGACAAAGCCTGAACTAAGGAAAAACAGTGCAATATTAAGAACTTAGAACGAAGTTAGACTCACACATGTTGCCTCGTTAAAACCTTGACAAGTAAAACCCAGTGGGACAAAACCTTGGCGAAGGAAAAAGAGTACAACCTGATAAGTCCAGAAGTACGCCTTTACTCATGTTGAATAACATTCTTACTTCTTGCTTGAAGTTGTTTCGCTTGACATACTATCGTGTTCATTTCTTTGATTCCGAAGCAGTTCAGTACTATCAACCCAATCTTCAAGTCTTCAGCATTCAACATATACGCCCGGTGTAGTTGTTTCGTTGTCTCTCTAAAAACCTTGTCGAGTAACAAAACCCTGTAGGAAAAACTAAACTCGGTCGAAGGGAAAAATAGTACAACACAATTTCACATTTCGAATCAAAATATGTCGGCATCATATCCTTGGATCCTCCCCCTGATGTCGGCATCTCCCCCTGATTTCATTCGGGGTAGTCTCTAGACAGTTTCATTAGTCATGAGCTTTTCGAAAGTGAATATAGGTGATGATTTATAAGTCCACCATGTCTAACCCTGATTACTTTCGTTGAAGAAGAGATTATTGTTCCTTCATAATTAACAACTTTTAGATTGCACTTTTGGTATTGTAGTTGTCTGATTAAAAACCTTCCTGAGTAACAAAACCCTGTGGGAAAAAGTAATCTCAGTGAAGGAAAAAAGAGCACAACTTACCACTAGATGCTCCCCCTGATGTAGGACAATTTGTTTTGTACAATACATTCATGGGAGTTTGAACAACTTCTTTAGTCCAATATAGGTGGACACATCCTTTAGTCCTACGCAGTCAGACAAGTTCTTTAGATCTCTACAGTTATGCAATCATGAGAGTCGGACAATTCCTTTAGTCATATACTTTTCACATGTAATCATAGGAGTACAACACAATTTGCAATTGCATTAGAAAACTCAACTTGCGTCTTCATAGGGATAAGAACAAAACCCATGTCAATGGTTCCTTTTAGGTATCTAAAGATATTTTTGATACCATTCCAATGACGTTGCGTTGGCGCTGAGCTACATTTAGCTAACAAGTTCACTGAAAACAAGATATTTGGTCGAGTACATTGTGTTAAGTACAATAATGCGCTTATTGACTTAGGTAGGGATATTCGTCTCCCAACACATCTACGTCTCCTTCCTATGAACGAGATGGATCTTTACGTACATCTAAAGTTCGACCAATCATGGGAGTGCTAGCCGGGTGCACTTGTCCATATTAAAATTGCCTGAATATCTTATGGACATATGCTGACTGGTGGAGTAATATTCCAAAAGCTCGATGTTCTAGTTCAAGTTCTAGACACATCCGAGTTTTCCCAAGATCTTTCATCTCAATTTCGAATTTCAAATAGTTTGCGGTTTCTCTTACTTCGTCAAAAGTACCTACTATGTTCATATCGTCGACATAGACAACTATAATTGCAAATCCGGAACTTGTTTCATTTCAAAATGCATAAGGCACAATTTATTATTTATATATCCCTTCCCAATCAAATGATCAATTAGACAGGTTTACCACATCCGTCCGGATTACTTTAATTCGTAAAGTGAGCGTTTCAACTTAATTGCAAACGCACTCCGTGGTTTAGAGTTACTTGATTTTGGGCAATGAAAGGCCATCTGGCACTTTCATGAATATCTTTGTATCAAGATCCCCATAGAGATATTATATAACCACTTCCATAAGTTGCATTTCAAATCCTTCTGAAACTGCCAAGCTAATCTAATTAGCAGAACATCATGATGTTCGCTACAAGAGAATAAGCGATCCAGGGGTTTGTGAGAAACCTTGCGCCACAAGGTGAGTCTTTATACTTTAAGACTTCATTATTCTCACTACGCTTTGTGACAAATAACCATTTATGTCCCACAGGCTTTACACTTGGTCGGTTAGCACTACCGCACCAAATACCTGTATATTTGTCAGAGAACTAAGTTCTTCCTGGATTGCGTAGGCCAAATATGATCTCTGTTTGAATCTAAACAATATAGAGCATGGTTCGATCTCATCGTGCTCTACTTCCGGATCAACTGAATTATATCATCCATATGCACGCATGATCCTTCCATTGACTCATGTGCATTCTCATAATCCATTGGGATTTCATTGTTCTCTAGAATCATTTAAAACTTCAGAGCGTTCTCGAGTTCGATTCAAGGACATATTCAGGGACAATCATATGAGATGAGTTCAGATGATATAGATAGTTAGATTGTGCCTTACTCATCCACTTCCTTTCTAGGTGAGCAACAATCGAACCAGGTGGTCCCTCCAACTTCCTTTATGGGGCCACGGCCTCAACTACACTTCCACAAAATGTAGTTGTAGCACCATAGTTTATGGTGCATATCCTTAGTTAAGGATTTCTAACCTTGCAGGTACGCTTGCAGTTGGTATGTTTGATCTCGTCACTTTAGTGATATCAGTGTACATTCTGAATATCGAAACTCATTTTTCACTTCACATTCACATTGTGAAGTATGGGGATCAAGATGAGACAACATGGGAAACACACCACGACAGTTCATGTCGTTCCCTTAGGAAATCCTTTTCCTCAACTCCCCCTAATGACGTGAAGGTTGTCTCATTAAAGTGAGTATCCACAATTCTAGCGGTAAAGGATCGCCCGTAAAAGGTTCTTCGTAGCGGATATTTGTTGGGGATTCATATCCAACATAAACACTTAATCGTCTATGTGGACCCATCTTAGTACGCCGTGGAGGCGTAATAGGCACGTGTACGACACAACCAAAAATGCGTAAATGTAAAATATCAGGCTTATATCCAGTTACCAACTGGTACGCATAATATGGTTGGCTATCAGTGGGTCTGAAGCGAATAAGTAAAACTGCATGCAATATGGCGTACCCCAAGCAGTAATAGGCAGGTATTGGAACGCATAACCAGTGCCTTAGCTATGATGTTAGCTTCCGCGAGACCAATTCGGGAATGTATGGGGTACATGATGCTCTATGTCAACTCCTTTAGACATACAGAAATCATCGATTCCTTTTTATGTAAATTCTCCAGCATTATCAAGTATGACAAACTTGATTGTATGATCATGGTGGTGAGCCCTTATACGTATCATTTGTGCTGGGAGCTTTGCAAAATCAACATTTGTTGTGGACAACAATGCAAGTGTGACCAACGGGTCGAAGCATCATCCAGAACCATAAAATACTTGGATGGTCCGCATTCTGAATGTATAGGTCCACAAATATCACATGATATCCTTCGTGATAATGGATTGTTTTTTCTTTGGTATCTTTAGCATAAGATGGTCTCGATCTTGTCTTTGCTAAAGAGCAAGCTTTGCATTATGAGTGATGTGCCTTCGATAAGGCTAGCGAAGAAAATGGGATAAATGGTATTACTTTAAAAGGTGAAGATTGCACTTCACTTACTTTAGAAGACAATAACCGCGCTTCAATTCCTTTAGAAGCAAATTTTGTATTTCAGTTACTTTATAAAGCACATTGTTACTCTTCGTCGTAATAATATTTTGTCCCATTTATTTCTCACTCGAAAGAATGATGTCGGTGTGACTTCTTTAAAACACAGATCATCAAATGTCGACCTGACACCCTAGTCGGTAGTGCCAAAGCTTGTATAAGTCACTGGCCAACAGTTCGTCGTTAGAAACAATATAAGATTCAATAATCCTAATAGTAGTGATGTACAATTCACTAGAGTGACTCAATAGTTTCTCTAAGATGCGCTTCCTTCCGCATTCAATAGAAGTAACGTAAAGTTCCATTTTGACAACGAATTTCCAAATATTAGCCATTTGAATTGATATCCTTAAAATTCACAAGGTGTGGTTAGCTCTAAGTGCTTATAGAGCTTCTTTGACTTTAAACCTTGTGCCGTTGGCAACAAGATTTGAGCAATACTTCGCCCAATTATTACTTTCGATGATCCATCATCGTAGTCACAAATGTCAATTTCTTAGGATAGTGCAGGTGGTTCCATTATAGAATAGACATTTGATTTCTCCTTAAGACATTCTTTTAAGGATATCACGCAGGAATGTCATACAAATAAAAACAGTTTATCTCAGGTCCTTTTGAAAAATCTTTTTGTTCTATTAGAATGACGCCCTTTACATTCTAATGCACGCGTTAAACAATAGATTATCATAAACAGAGTACAATTCTATAATACGTAATATAAAAAGATAAGTACTTACAAATAATCCGCACTTCTAAAGTAAAGAAGGTTAAAACATGTTTAACTACGGAAATATATAGTAGAGCCAAGAAAACTAAATGTTTAGGCCCAAGCAAAGTCAGGTATGTCCATTAATGGGGCAACGTCCTTTATGCCATGGAAAGTCTGAAATTGCGAAGTTGACGTCAAAAGTAAGATCATCTTCTTCCACATAGTGGGACTCTCGTTCGAGAGTTTTCCGGTACCTTTTGTAGCTCGCAACTACTTTGGAACTAGCCTTGCATTGCTTGAACCAATTTCAGTTAAATCCACAGCTTAAACAAGGCGCAATTACGTCTGCAGCCCTTATTGGTGGGATTCTTAGGTGCAGAAATACCGTTCTGCTTAATGAAAGCCTTGTAACTGACAAAGTCAGGTTCCGGGCATCAAGGGGTGTAATAATCAAGGATAAGTCACAATCAAAACCTTGTCCCAAGATTTTTCTGACTCATGTCACATTTTGTAAAAAAAAATCCACAAAAATTGAGACGTGCTAATTTAAACGGTGCGTCGCCATAGGTAGAAAATTATTATGACGGAAGTATTGCATTTCTACACAAAAACTTCCACATCAAAGACCCTTCAATTGTGCTCAAGTAATTTTGAGTCAAAAATAAAAGGTCAAATCCGAGTCGAATTAGTTAAGTCAAAGTCCGGAAAACTATTTGGTCAAGACCCGCTCCATTGGGTTTACTAGGTCATGGTTTGGTCAAGACCCGGTCCATTGGGTTGACTAGATCACGGTTAAGAAAAGTGCACATATATGGTCCATTATATATGAAGTACTCGGGCCCATTGATAATAATCCTGAAAATTAGCATATATGCCCAAATATATTGTTAACCCTAAAATTGGAAGATTCATCATCCAATTTTGGTGATCAGCAAGAACATGTCCGATGATGATGAAACTTTTACAGAAGATTCATAAAAATGTTTCTCAAAACATAATAAAATTTCAAGGTAATCCAATGGATAGATAAAAATATATTCATGAAGTCGTATGACTGTTCCAATTATCATTTCTGTGGACACAGCTGTAAATATCACGTACTTTGGAGTACTTCCCGTGGTTGGATATTTATGAAATTTTTACAGTAGTGCAGAAATAACCATATGTAACACATCCAAAAAATACAGCATAATCCAAGGGTTGGAATTCTAAATTATTAGGTTTTGCGGTGCTGTTATAAACTAGGGTTTTTATAAACTTACACAGATTCATTAAAATCAGTTTTTAGAGCTTGCATCATATTCCGTTTTGATTGAAATTTTAAAGGTGTAACTAATACCTAATTGGGTTGAACATATTAAAATTTCATGAAAATCTAACGGTGAAATTTCTATGTTTGATTATCATACATTCGTGAAACCCTAATTTAAACTATGAAAACGAAATTCTTTTGTTAAAAGGGGAATATCTGGCAAAGCATCCATAATATGAAAATATAAGATCAGAATCATGCTTATCTTCAAGAAGTAATCCATCGATTGAGCTTAACAAAGAAGGCGCGTTCTTGAAAATCAAACAGCATCAGCAATACATCGATGAAGGATTTTTTTTTTTTTCTTTACGACTGCTAGGGATAGAGTATCGTGCTAATAACGTATTTAGGGATAATCTTATTAGATAGATCATGCAGTAGTATTACATAGGTTCCTTTATATACAGCTAAGGGAAAACCCATATGGACCGCACATCCATGGGCCGCATGCCCTGTAACAATTATATATTATTTGGCCCTATTTGATTCTCAATTTTTTTTTATTATCTTATAAATTTAGAATGGTTATTAATTTAGCACATTAGTTTGAGTCAAGATTGACAAAAAATATTTTTTTTAGCGCAGTTATTATTTTATCGAAGTTTCACTGTACTTTTGTCAGGACACACCCAAACCATCTGGTCTTCGCGAAAATTGGGTGGGGTATGTAAGGAAGCCCCAGATGATAAATGGGAACTTTCTATTCCTTCGATGTCGGTTTGTAGAGATGTTGGGGGGAGCTCTGAGTTGACCCGCGTTGACTTGGGAGTTCGTGGCGATTTTTTTCGTTTTTGATTTCTGGGCTGCAAATCTTGCTATTGCGGTTCAATTAATTCTCAGATTCAATCACTAATCATAAATTCAGGTAGCATAATCATCATCCTCCATATTAAATACTTCAATTAATTCAGGTGTTCTACCTGAAGATGATACTAGGGCTTACTTTTCAAATTTCCATTTAGGGTTTTCTTTATGGCTACATCAATTGATATTTCTTCGTTACCTAATTCGGAAATGAAAGGTGAATTTCCTTCCCTTAAACTCAATGATTCTATGATAGAAGCGGAAGAATGGAATTTTAGTCTAATTGGTAGACTAGATCTACAAAAAATTTCTATTACAAAGGTTGCAATAAACTTAGAAATGCAATGGGTTGATTTATCTGGTAAAGTGGAATTTGTGCCTCTAGGCAAAGGTTTTTTCATTATCAAATTACTGAATGAGGAGGATAAATTGTATGTATGGAAGAGTAAATCGTGGTATGTTCAATCTCAATATCTCAGATTGCGTGAATGGAGTCCAAATTTTAGACCAGAAAACCAGAAGAATTCAACTGCAACTGTTTGGGCTCAGTTTCCTGGTCTTAGTCTTGAATATTGGAAGGAGGAAACTATTTTGGCTCTTGGTAAAGTGATAGGATATCCAATAAAGGTAGATGAAAATACCATAAAGAAAAAATTGGGATATTATGCAAATGTACTGGTAGAAGTTGATTTTGCTGCTGATATTCCTAGCAAGATTTGGGTTGAGTCCAAATATGGGGGTTTCTTCCAACCAGTTGAGATATCTCGTGCACCTAAATTTTGCAAGGGTTGACAAATTATTGGTCACACAGAAGAGGAATGTTGGTCTACTGGAAAAAATAAGAAACCAGAAGATGTACTGAATGAACATTTCCAACAGGTGAGAAGGAGAATCAGAAATAGAAAGAAGCAAGCAAAAGAGGTTTATATTCCTAAACAGCCAACTAAGTTTCAACCTGTAGTCTCTGAACATATAGAGAGTGAAAATCTTAAGGAGGCTACAACTATGAATTTCTCAGTGGAGTCTAACACTGTAACTGTTTTTGCATCTAATGACCAAGCTAGTAGTTCAAATCCAACAGCTGAAAAGATGGACTCTGCTATGATCATTTTTAATGAGAATAAGGATTTGTTATCTAACAATTCTTTTAAAGTACTGCAGACTAGTGATGATGATGCTGAAAGTTTGGAAGATGGTGAAATTCCTGGAATGAGTACTTCTTCCTTACTGCAAATTTCCTTAACACCACAGGTTGTTGCTTTAACTCCTAAGAAAGATAAATTTTGTCCTTCAATTCCTGTAGTGGTTGAAAAGAAAAAACCCAACACTAAGGCCAAGCCTAAAACTCCTCCTATTACTAGGAAAACTAGTAAATCTTTTTTGAAACAGAATGAGAAGGGGAATTCTTCCTCTCCTTCTCTTTCCCTTTCCAAATGAAGATGGTTTTTTGGAATATCAGAGGCTTAAAGAGAAGTAGAGCCTCTGATAAGTTAAGATCTTTTGTTTTAAAGCATAATCCTTCTCTGGTATGGGTTGTGGAACCAAAGATTAGTGTTACTTCATTTTACAAGAATGGATTTAAATTACCAGGAATGCATCACAAAATTATTAATAATTCAAGTGGTGATTCAAAAGGGAATATTTGGCTGTTCTGGAATAGAAACATTTCACCTCCAACAATTATTTTTACTTCTAAACAAAGCATTACAGTTGAAGTTGGTGGGGTTTTGGTTACTGGTGTTCATGCTGATTCTTACACTGTACCTAGAAGAAGTTTATGGGAAGAATTATATAATATTAGCCTAATGAATTTGCCATGGGTGGTACTTGGTGATTTTAATTGTGTCATTTCAGTAGATGAAAAGAAAGGTGGAAGATCTCCTATTACTACTGCTATGAGTGACTTTTCTGACTGTATAGATCAATGTGGACTACTGCAAGCACCTAAAACCGGTCTGAATTTTTCATGGTCTAATGGAAGGTGTGGGAATAAAAGAATACTCTGCAATCTTGATAGAGCACTTTACAACAATAAATGGTTAGAGTTATATAATGGCTGGTCTTACAATGTTGGGGCAAGAGGCATATCTGACCATAGTCCTCTTTTTTGTTCTGATGCTATTATCCCTAGAGCAGTAAATGCTCCCTATAGATTCCAAAATATGTGGATTTCACATCCTGATTTCCTTCAACTAGTGGCTGATGCTTGGAAGGAAGCTTTTGTTGGAAATCCAATTTTTATTTTTATGAACAAATTAAAGATTTTGAAGAAGATTTTGAAGAAATGGAACTGGGAGGTTTTTGGTGATATCAATGTCAAAATGCAAGAGGCTGAGAAAGAACTGCTGGAAGCTGCTTCAAATTCTGATGCTGATCCTGCTAATATGGAGTTACTTGACAAGTTGGTGACAGCAAATGGTAAACATGATACTGTTGCTCAACAATATCACACTTTTCTGAGTCAAAAAGCTAGAGTTAACTGGCTAAAGTATGGGGATGCTAATACTGAATTTTTTCATACAAGCATTAAACTAAGGCAGGCACATAATTCTATTGCTGAGTTAGAAGATTCTTCAGGTGCTATTATTACAAATCATCAAGGAATATCTGACATCCTTATCTCTCATTTTAAAAATAAATTTGAGGAGCAAACTGTAAGTCATTCTGATGAGCTTTTTGATGCTGTGCCTGAGGTTATTACTCATGAAGATAACATCATGCTTGAAGCTATTCCTTCAGATGAGGAGATTAAAAAAGCAGCTTTTGATTTGAATCCAGATGGTGCTCCAGGTCCAGATGGTTCACTGGTATATTTACAGAACTGCTTGGGAAATAATACAGGATGACTTAGTAGCTGCAATCAAATACTGCTGGTCTAACCAAATTATCCCTAGTGGATTAAATTCTAATTTCTTAGTACTATTACCAAAAGTTAGAGGAGCCAAGAAGGCTTCCCAATTCAGACCTATTGGTCTTAGTAATTTTTGCTTCAAAATCATCACAAAGATTATTACTTCCAGATTGAGTTGTCTAATTCAGAAAGTGGTTTCTCCCCAACAGTGTGCTTTCATAAAAGGCAGATATATACATGATCAGGTAGTCCTAGCTTCTGAACTTGTTAATGAAATGTCTATAAAAAGAAGAGGGGGGAATGTAGGCCTCAAATTGGATATTTCTCAGGCATATGATACTCTGAGTTGGGACTTTCTTTTGGAGGCTTTGAGGAAATTTGGTTTTTCAGCAATGTTTAGATCATGGATTTATACTTTGCTCAGTACAACTAAGATATCTATCATGTTGAATGGTGGGCCAATTGGCTTTTTTGGTGTTGGTAGAGGGTTAAAACATGGTGACCCCTTATCCCCCATCCTCTTTGTCATTGCAGAAGATGTACTCAGCAGGAAGATCAATCAAATGATACAACAAAAAAAGATTCAACCTATGGTAATCAGAAATAGTATCCATCCATCTCATCTTTTCTTTGCAGATGACATATTTATATTCTGCAATGGAGGTAAGAAAAGTATAGTAAATTTGAAGAATCTATTAATGGTCTATCAAGCAGCTTCAGGTCAGATTGTTAGTGCTGCCAAATGTAAATGTTTTGTGGATGGTACTTCTGAAGATAGGAAAAGAATGATTGCAGATATAATGCAGATGGAAATTGCTTCCTTTCCAGATAAATACTTGGGGATTATGTTAGTTTCTGGTCAAGTTAAAGCCATACATCTATGGTCTTTTGTGGAAATGTCACAAAAGAAATTGGCAAGCTGGCTTGGTAGATTACTCTCTTTTCAAGCAAGAATCTGCCTTATTACTTCTGTGCTCTGCAGTATTCCTTTATACAACATGTCAATCTATAAATGGCCTATCAAATTGATTAATGCTTGTGAAAAGGTGATAAGAAACTTTTTATGGTCAGGAAATGCTGAAGACAGGAAGCTGATTACTCTGGCTTGGGAGAAAGTATGTGCTCCTAAAATGGAAGGGGGTTTAGGGATCAGATTATTTGAAGATATTAACAAATCCTTGCTTCTTAAACTGTTGTGGAGAATGCATATTTCTACTGATGAATGGGCTCTCTTCTTCTTGGCTAAATTCAAGGATAAAAATCAGCAGTGGGTGAATTATTACAAGCAATCTTCCATTTGGCCTGGGATTAAAAGCAT
>JAJJMA010270292.1:0-12934 GCA_023529015.1 Papaver nudicaule | reverse complement strand
GTTGGAGTGGGAATAAAACGGGGAATAAGTACATTACGCAGAACGGATATGTAAACATGCGAGTTACCGATGATTTTCAGTAAGCATATGCAGTGTAATTTTCTATATCTGCATCAAGTAGTTTCATAGTTGCACAAGGTCAAGCACATTGTAAATTGTACGAAATATTTTTAGTGTAGATAAATTTGTAGCAATTACCATAGATAAATTTTTCTTGATCTAGAGAAAACATCAATCTTAAAAAGCATGTACTGTATTATGGAAGAATAAGGACATATTGTACTCTCTTAATGCACTTTACCTTAAACTTTACTCACTACTTCTTAGTCCTTGGCTTTTCCCAATCTCTGTCTTTCCTTGACCTGCAGGAGATACTGGTCTTTCTGCTTCAAGTTTCTTTACATTTCTTTCTCCTAATGCTTCCAAAGAAACAAAGCTGTTGACGTGTGATGGAAACCATGAACTGAACCTGAGATTTAACTCCATAATCTTTGTTGACGATTTTGGTCCTTGGTTAGAATTACAACGAACGACTTTTCTTCCATCGGTTAATAATACTTCACCCCTGTTTACAAGGGAAAATATTCTCCATCTATTAAAAATTGATGGTATTACGAGCTCTCTACTCCAACTCCAAGATTGCTCATTCATGTGGTATCTACTACTATTCTCCTCCTTATTCCTCTTCAAAACCCACAATTCCAGTTCCAGGGAGGGAACACCCTTCCAGTATTGAAGACACAAACACTGTCTCATTACAGAAAGTGTGCGGTTGGAAGTAAGAATATCATTATACGTATTCGGGGGAGTACGAAGCACGTGAAATTTCTCATCTGCCAAATCAAAGGCCACAATATCTGCAGATTTATCACAAGGCCAGTGAAGAGCCCCATTGGCATAAAATCCAGCTGGATATCCCGAATATGAACACCTTGGCCATAAATAATAGTTGGTTTCTCCTGCATGTTTCCACCCCTTTCCACTCCCAAGTGTATATACCTCTACCTGTCCTTTGAAGGATGGTGTTTCAGGGTTGCCTACATAACAAATCCTAACAACCTTGTACTTATTAGTAAAAGGGTGGTACCCAAATCCATATACAATGTGAACACCATGAATGCTTTTCTTCTCGTCGATCAGTATCCTTGGAAGTTTCAAGAATTCTCTGGTAATGGGATTACATATATATAAAGGCTCATAAGGTTCATCGGCACCGTATTCTCCAGGGATGCCATTATATTCTGTCCTGGCTGTTAAACAAATCAGTCCATTATCTGAACCAACTAGTCCGTGTACGTCTACCGGTAATTCGACGTTCATCTTCTTTATACAGTGATTAGGCCCCTTGTCAGTACCATCATAGTACTCGAAGTACCATAGAGCTGGAGGATATCTCTGAAAACCCAATAAACTAACCGTCTCTGGATCAGAACCATAATGATACTGTGTAAACGGCTTATGCTGCTGTTGCTGTACCACTCCATATTGATACCGAAGTTGGAGATTTGCAAAGTAAGTGTCATTAGCCGGAAACTGGAGGAGTTCTCTCCTCCAAGCTTTGCATACCAGTTTACAATCTAATACACACTCGACTGGTAATCGAGAAAATATATTCAGCTTGATTTCTAGGGGAAGATCTATAACTGCTTCAGCTGCTACCCCATTGGATCCAACTTGTGTAACCATAGCCAGAGGCATAGGTATAGCACTACTAGGACCTGTCTGTGTAGCTGTTGGAACTGTAGGTGTAGGTGTATCTGCTGTAGATGTACGCATAGGTGTAGGTTCGCTTGATGCATCCATCTACACAATCAACAAAACCAATAAGTACATACTATAAGCATTTGCATTGACAACAACAAGGCACAAACAAAGTAAAGAGCAAACTGTATGTAAGTGAGAAGAGCTCGTCATAGACTATGACAGCACTTGATTTAAATGAGAACAAATTATAAAACCCAGTACATAACTTATAATTCATTCATCTTAAACTAAGCTCAAAAGTCACAAAACTAACCTCTTTATTCATACAAAAGATGCACTTAGAAGTTACAAACATAAAACATATCTAAGATTTTAACTGACAACAACCATCAATGAAACAGCACAACGAAAACATATCTAAGTCACAAAACAAACCTCTTCCAGAAGAAGAATATAAGAGAAGTAAAAACGAATTTATACTACTCAAGCTAAATAACATGCACATCTTTGTTTTCAGTTAAAATTGAAATGTTAATGACTAAGTAGCATTGAAACTCAAATACGGAACAACAACAGACAATACAAGATGGAGAGAGTTTCAAATGGTAACAGTTTCCTCAATACTTTCATTCATCTGAAAGTTCGAATCCAAAACTAGCAGTAAATCATGTAAAAGCAATAAGAATTCTACATTACAGCTTCAATGAATTATGTAAAAGCAGAGCATAAATTGCAACTCATCTAAATATCTAAGCAAGGCAAACTAATTTAAGCAGTTCAAATAAACTTCAAGCAGTTCACAACAACCACACATAGAAAACAACTACCCACAGGCAGATTTGACAAAACCAAAAAATCCAATCATTTTACTCAGCAATCAATTGATGAAACTACAAATCCAAACCCATGTAACAATTAACAAACCAAAACCTATAAATTGAATCAAAATCAAGAAACTATAAATCAAAACTATGAACCCTAAAAAAAAAAAACTAATTTAATTAAAATCAAGCAATAAAATACAAGAGTGTTTGAATCTTACTGTTTCGAGATGAAGCTGGTGATTTCACGGTGGTGGTGATGAATCGAAAAAATCAACAGAGACTCACAAAATACCTGATGCAAAACAGGCGAAAATAAAGTTAGGTTCTATAAAAATTAAAATCCAAAGTAACAATAAGATGAGAGACGGTATGTGACCTGATTTCTTAATAAAATGAAGAAAGAATTAGAAAAGGGATAAGAGACGGTGGTCGGGGGTGGAATATGTTTGGCGAGAAGAAGAGAAGAAAAATCGCTGCTTCAGACATCGGAGAGAGACAGTCGACTAAACCTAACCTAGAACTTTGAAGATAACGGAAGTGGTTTTAATATATACTTAGCCCTACGACGGACGGCTAGGATCTAATTTAATATAAGGGTTTAGATTATTCGGTTCTTCTGGGTACGGGACGGGTACCCAATTCTGATCGGTTCCTAAATAAAAATCCATTCCCTATCCCATTGGCTTTGGGACAGGTACGGTTCCGACTCGGTTCCTCGGTCCAGGTTCGGGTCTGCCCAAATACAAGCAATAGTGTGGTACCAACATACCCACCACGTGCATATCCAGACCAAGCTGCCTATTTTGGTCCTCTCCACGAGTATCATCAGCAATAACTTGCTTACACTGGTCCTGTGTTCCAGCATCTCACCAACAACAACCCACCTATGCCGATCCTGTCTTCCAGCAGCACGCCGTCTACGTTGGTCCTGTCTTCCAGCATCACCAACAACAACATTACCGGTGGCCTAGTCTAAAAAGTAGTACTGTAGTAGAGATTCCGTTGAGAGGCCTTTTCTCTCCTTTTAGATTATATTCTCATTTTTGTCTTTCATGTTTTAATGGTTTAAGAGTTCTTTAGACTTTGATGGTTCTGGTGGCGAAACTCTAGTTTTATCTACCAGTAATCTAGCTAGATATATACATATGCAATATTTTTCAAAATGTGTTTCAACTTCATGTGCTTCTATTTTTGCTGGGGTATTCCAATTTAGCTTCAAAATACTTTAAAACGTCTTGTAGATTCTTGTGTGAATTTGACTATCTAATTTTGGAGAATGATATTCTGAAGAATGAGCTAGCTTTTTATAACAACATTGAAAACAGAAGGCACCCTTTAGGCGTGAAAGTAATAGGGTGATTGGGTGCGCTTCTGCAGCCCAGTGTTGCGGACATTCTGCCGAGCATTGGGAACATCTCTTTGTGTTCAAAGCTTTCATAGTGTAACCTTTTAGTCTGTGGTTTGTGTTTTAGGGGCAGGAAACAGAGGGAACAAGTATGTTTCTTTTTACATAGGTTGCTCGTTTACATCCTAAGATTATATAGGATACTACCACCTATAAAATACAGACCACAATTTACAGTCAGGAAAGCAGAAAAATGAAGTAGGAAAAGTGGCAGACGATTCTGCCGCACATTGAGAACATCTTGTTATGTTCAAAGGAATCAAAGCTTTTGTAGCTTAACCTTTCAGTCCGTGGTTTGTGTTTTAGTGCAAGAAACAGATGCTAAGAGGCATACTAATATCTAAGTTCTGACACAAGCCACAGTGCACAATTAGGGAAGTTAAAAAAATGTAGCAGGAAAAGAAGCATACAGTTCTGCCCAGCTATATCTTTTAAAGTTTGAAGACACAAAAGTTCTGCCCAACTCAGGAAACAGATTGCTCATCCATGTGATATCTACTACTATTGTCCTCCTTGTTCTTCTTCAAAACCCACAATTCCAGTTTCTGGGAGGGATAACTCCAACATTGAAGACACAAACATTGTCTCATTACAGAAAGTGTGCAGTTGCAAGTTAAACTATCATTGTACGTATTTGGGGGGGTACGGAGCACGTGAAATTTCTCATCTGCCAAATCAAAGGCCACAATATCTGCGGATTCTTTACAGGGCCAGTGAAGAGCCCCATTGACACAGAATCCTGCTGGATCTCCCGAATATGAACACCTTGGCCATAAATAATAGTTGGTTTCTCCTGCATGTCTCCACCAGCTGCCACTCCCAAGTGTATACACCTCTACATGTCCTTCGAAGGATGGTGTTCTCGGGCTGCCTACGTACCAAATCCTAACTGTGAAACTTAGCTTAGGAGTTTTAGTAATTGGGTAAAAGTTGTTCAAAACTAGGTTACCAGCTGAAAGAGTTGTACCAGTAGCAGCGGAATCTTCCTTCTTAGCATCACCAGCACTCATATAAATCATTTGTGCAAGCAAGGTGTCATTTGATTTACCAGAGACAATATAACCATTCACACAGCACGCAACATTTTACCAATATTTACTGTATATTCTTGAAGACAGGCAGATTTCTTGTAATCCAAAGAAACAGATGATGTTAAAGGAGATTGAAACCTAGACTCAGAATGAAACACTACATCCTTGGAAATTAGTGGTAAAGATATGTCACTGGTTGGAAGAATAACATTCAATATAACAGAAATCACACTTGTAGCAGCGCTAATAATCATAGTTTTACCACTGCAAGAACTCACATCAACAAAAGCACCAACAAGTATAGGAAAATTAGTGTTCTCATCTTTGACAACCTGCTTATGACGAAGCAAAATACTCTCAAGTTTTTCCATAAAAAGATCAACTGATTTACTCTGAATCTTCACAGTAAGTTGACGAAAAGCTGGATCTAAAACAAGCAAACTAGGCATTGAAGTATGATATAATGGATGAGAAGAACAAGTAGGAGTAGTTGATATACCTTTTTTGAGAGATTGTTCTTGGTTTGAAGCATAGACTCTTCCTCTATCCCAAAGACGAAAATAATTGCAGCAGTAGTAGGATCTAGAGGATGAAAAGACATTAGTATCATGACCACTTTCAGATCTGAAGACAGAGTTGTTGTTTTTGTTTTGTATGAAGGAACAACTCAAACATAAATTGAGAAGTTCAAAAAACTTCTTCTGATTGTTTTCATTGTTGTTGTTGTTGTGTACTAGGGGTTTTTGAGAATTTGTAGCCATTAAAAACTAATATGAGTAGTTTCTGAAGGATCTGAAATCCATAGTAGGTTTTTGAGGAATTTTAGAAGTAGTTTTAAGTGTTTTGAAATAGTAGATAGTTTTGAAATCAGCCATGAATGACTGAGATAGTAGAGTTTTTAAGTTTTGATAGGAATAGATAGTAGGGTTGAAGCGGAATGAACTAGAGAGAAATCAAGTTCTCTTCATGGCTCTGATACCATGTGAAACTTAGCTTAGGAGTTTTAGTAATTGGGTAAAAGTTGTTTTAGAACCAATTGAGTTTTGGTGAACAATCTTATTAAAGAAGGTTAAGAGAAACAGTACAATGCCAATGGTCTTATATAGAGAACCATGGCGGTGATAAGTGTGAAAGGTAGAGCAGCAAACATTGATGGACATGCTACAGCAGAATCCAGTAACGGAAATCTGTTACAGTTGTAGCAGTTGCTCTACCGTATAAACGGAAAACAGAATAAGTAAAACTAGTAAAGCTAACACCTCTATTACACTTCTCACACACAAATCACTCACATGCTTGTAGCTCTCACACTAACAACCTTGTACTCATTAGTTAAAGGGTGGTAACCAAATCCATACACAATGTGAACACCACCAATGCTTCTCTTCTCTGTAATGTTTGTTGAGCAAGTCTTTCACTAATACAAGGAAGCTTGAAAGAGTCCTATTCTAGGTAACCAAGTAAACCGACTTGGGTTAGAATAAGGAAATTGTGAAGTTAGGAAACCGTCTAGGATTTGGACATCGGGTATTACTTGACATCCAAGTATTGAAGGTTATAAATAGGTGGTAGTCTCTTGAGTCTTTGACACACGGAGACACAGACATAGAGGTGGAGAGACATAAGGGTTTTCTTCTAGTCGTGAGGTTACACAACGTTGAGACTTGTTCTTGTAAGGGTTGTGAGATTAGAGAAAACAACAAGGGACTATACCATGTGGTTCTTGTAATTGTTCTTCAGATTTCCATAGTGAAAGGTTCATCATCGTCAAGTGGAGTAGGCATTGTCGAACCACTATAAATCTCTGTGTTGTGGTTTGCTTCTTCTTTATTCTTCTGTGGTTGTTGTGTGTGCCTGCTTTATACTCATTTGTGTGTGCGCTTGTGTGTGTCTAGAGCTAAACAGGACTGGTATTGATTGCTACAATTGGTATCAGAGCCTTGTTCTGTTAACTCTGAGATCAAAGAAGTGGTGCTGTGAGAGATGGGAGAAGGGGAAGGTAATCTTCCGGTGAAACCAGCGAAGGTACCAACACCAAAGTATGCAACTATTAGGGTTGATGTGGATAAGTTTAATGGAAGAACAGATTTTTGTCTTTGGAAAGTGCAAGTAAAGGATGCATTGATCCAGCAAGGTTTGCATAAAGCTTTGAAGGACGTTAGGCCAAAGGATATGGATGATAATGAATGGGAAGAATATGATTTGCAGGCTTGTGCTGCAATTCGTTCGTGTTTGTCCAAGGAGGTCACGTACAATGTTATGACTGAGAGGTCTGCAAAGTCTTTGTGGACGAAGTTGGAAAGTTTGTACATGACGAAGTCTCTCACAAGTAGGCTGTTTCGAAAGAAACAGATGTATCGTTTTCGATTCAAGGAAGGTACGTCTATTAACGAACATATCAACAACTTTAATAAGTTGATGACAGATTTAACCAATGTAGGAGAAGTTGTTAAAGGCGAAGACCAAGCGATGACACTACTGTGTTCGTTTCCTGATACATATGATCCGTTGAGTCAAAGTACATTGGCATCGAAGAATACTATCAAGTTAGACGACGTAATTGATGTCTTGTTAAGTGATGAGTTTCGTAAGAAGGATGCTATAGAAAGTGATCAAGCGGTTGGATTGTATGTAAACAATGGGAAGAAACCTGGTTCTAAGAAGACCAAGTATAAGGGAAAAACCATAGGGAAGTCTGATTGTCATTGGTGTCGCAAACCTGGACACTGGAAGAAAGATTGTCCAAAGCTTAAGGCTAAGGAGAATCGTGATTCAAGTTCGCAAGCAGCAATAGCTGAAGATAGTTCTGATACTGGAGATGTGCTAACAATCACATGTAGTGAGCATAGTGACGTGTGGATATTTGATTCAGCTTGTTCATATCATATGAGTCCTCACAGGGACTGGTTTACTTCTTATGAATCTATAGGAGGTGGTACTGTGCTACTAGGTAATAATTACGCTTGTGGTGTAGTTGGGATAGGAACAATACGAATCAAGAATCATGAAGGAAAGGTACATACCTTGTCTAAGGTGAGGCATATTCCAGAGTTGAAGAAGAATTTGATATCGTTGGGTACTTTGGAATCCAAAGGTTACAAGATTGTAATGGAAGGTGGATTCACAAAGGTGATGAAGTCAGACTCGAAGGTGGTGATTCAAGCGAAGAGACAAAGAAATTTGTATCTCTTGTGTGGTGATACAGTGGTGGGTGGAGCTTATGCAGGAATTGAGAATGATGAAGACTCTAGTGTTTCAAGATTCTGGCACATGCGACTGGGGCATATCAGTGAGAAAGGACTAGAGGTGTTGTGCAAGCAAGGTGTGCTTGACAAGTTGAAGAAGGCCAAACTTGATTTCTGTGAACATTGTGTTTATGGAAAGCAGCATAGGGTGAAGTTTGGTAAGGCAATCCGTTGTACTAAAGGTATACTGGAGTATGTTCATACTGATGTATGGGGTCCTTCTAGGGAGATATCCAAAGGAGGAATGAGGTACTTTGTCACTTTTATCGATGATTTCTCAAGGAGAGTGTGGTTGTATGCTATGAAGTCGAAGGATGAAGTTATCGAGAAGTTTAAGGTGTGGAAGACTATGATAGAAACCCAGACTGGCAAGTAGGTGAAGCGACTTAGGTCGGACAATGGTGGGGAATACAAGAACGACCCATTGAAGGAGTATTGTCAGATTGCAGGCATAGTCAGACACTGGACAGTGAGAATAACACCTCAACAGAATGGGGTAGCGGAGCGTATGAATCGTACCCTTATGAAGAGAGCACGGTGCATGTTATCCAATGCGAAGTTGGGTAAAGAATTGTGGGCTGATGCAGTAAGTACGGCGTGCTATCTAATTAACAGGTCACCATCGACTGCTATTGAGTTAAAGACACCTATTGAGGTGTGGACTGGTAAACCTGCTAACTATGATTCTATTAAGGTTTTTGGTTGTCCAGCTTACTATCACGTCAAAGAGAGTAAGTTAGATCCAAGAGCAAAGATGGCAATTTTCATTGGTGTTGCTGAAGGAGTCAAGGGTTACAAGTTGTGGTGTGAAGAAACCCACAAAGTTGTTATTAGCAGAGATGTTATGTTTGATGAGAAGTCTTTGTTACACCCTAACAAAGAGAATATAACTCAGGTGGAGGTAGAAAGTGGTGAGGCTGTGGGGAAAGAGAAATTCCCAAATATGATTATGTATTTGAAGAAGATACAGATGAGGTAGAGATTCAAAATGATGAATCTCAGCAACAACAAGAAGAAGATTCCTTAGATAAAGACAAAACAGGAGACCACCTGTTTGGATGAAAGATTATATTACGGCATTTGCATTCATGGTCAGTGGTGATGAACCTAGCACTTTTCAAGAGGCGATGAAAGATTCCAACTTTGTAAAGTGGCAAGGAGCTACAGATGATGAGATTGATTCTCTACACAAGAATGGTACTTGGGAACTAGTTAGGTTGCCTGAGGGTAGCAAAGCCATTGGTTGCAAATGGGTATTTGTGAAGAAGGAAGGAACTCCTGGTACAAATAGCATACGGTTTAAGGCGCGTTTGGTAGCTAAGGGTTATGCACAAAGGGAAGGTGTTGATTACAACGAAATTTACTCTCCGGTTGTGAGGCACACTTCGATCCGTACCTTGTTAGCTATAATGGGATCCTATGACTTAGAGTTAGAGCAACTTGATGTCAAGACAACGTTCTTACATGGTACCTTGGAGGAGGACATTTATATGTCACAGCCCGAAGGTTATGTTGTTGCAGGTAAAGAAGATTATGTATGCAAATTGAGGAAGTCATTGTATGGGCTTAAGCAATCACCCAGACAATGGTATAAGAGATTTGATACATTCATGAAGGTGCAAGGGTTTACACACAGTCTACATGATAGTTGTGTGTATACAAAGAAGCTTCATGATGATTTCTTAATATTTCTACTTCTATACGTGGATGATATGCTCATTGCTGCGAAAGACATGGTGCATATAGATAAGTTGAAGACTCAACTTAGTATGGAGTTTGCGATGAAGGATTTGGGAGCAGCTAAGAAGATACTTGGAATGGAAATTCAAAGAGACAGAAAGATGGGTAGATTGTGTCTCACACAGAGACAATATCTGGAGAAGATTGTTGAGAGGTTTGGAATGCAAGATTCAAAGCCTATGAGTCTACCATTGGGTGGTCATTTGAAATTGTCCATGAAGATGAAACCAAGTACTGAAGCTGATGAGGAGTACATGGCTCGTGTTCCATATGCGAGTGCAGTTGGTAGCTTGATGTATGCAATGGTTTGTACTCGACCAGACATTGCACAAGCTGTTGGAGTTGTCAGTAGATTTATGGCAAATCCAGGAAGACAACATTGGCAAGCTGTGAAAGGGATATTGAGGTATCTAAAGGGCACGCTAGATGTTGGGTTAGTTTATCAACGAGAGGTTGGTAAAGAACCACAAGTTAGTGGGTATGTGGATTCGGATTATGCGGGTGATGTAGATCGTTTTAGATCTACTACAGGATATGTGTTTACGTTGGCTAGTGGTCCAATAAGCTAGAGGCCGTCATTGCAATCTGTTGTAGCTCAGTCAACATCTGAGGATGAGCTAATTGCAGTAAATGAGGCCATGAAGGAAGCTACTTGGCTTAAAGGCTTGATTGGAGTTTTTGGAGTCAAACAAGAATGCATAGATGTGTATAGTGACAGTCAGAGTGCTATAGACTTGATAAAGCATAAAGACTTTCATGGAAGAGCAAGACACATCAATGTGAGGTATCATTTTGCCCGAGATACCGTTGAGGGTGGAGAGTTTTCAGTTCTGAAGATTCACACAAAGGATAATCCTTCAGACATGCTCACGAAGGTAGTACTGGTTAGTAAGTTGAAACATTGTTTGAACTTGATCAACACTATACAATTGTAGGCACCGAACGGTGCAATGTGGTGACGATGAAGTACGTGAAGTGAAGAACAATGTAGAGAGTGAAGATTGTCAACAAAGGTGGAGAATTGTAATGTTTGTTGAGCAAGTCTTTCACTAATACAAGGAAGCTTGCAAGAGTCATATTCTAGGTAACCAAGTAAACCGACTTGGGTTAGAATAAGGAAATTGTGAAGTTAGGAAACCGTCTAGGATTTAGACATCGGGTATTACTTGACATCCAAGTATTGAAGGTTATAAATAGGTGGTAGTCTCTTGAGTCTTTGACACACGGAGACACAGACATAGAGGTGGAGAGACATAAGGGTTTTCTTCTAGTCGTGAGGTTACACAACGTTGAGACTTGTTCTTGTAAGGGTTGTGAGATTAGAGAAAACAACAAGGGACTATACCATGTGGTTCTTGTAATTGTTCTTCAGATTTCCATAGTGAAAGGTTCATCATTGTCAAGTGTAGTAGGCATTGCCGAACCACTATAAATCTCTGTGTTGTGGTTTGCTTCTTCTTTATTCTTCTGTGGTTGTTGTGTGTGCTTGCTTTATACTCATCTGTGTGTGCGCTTTTGTGTGTCTAGAGCTAAACAGGACTGGTATTGATTGCTACATTCTCTTCCATCAATATCCTTGGAAGAATAAAAAATTCTCTGGTAATGGGATTACATATGTATAAAGGTTCATCAGGATCAGGTGTCGTATGTAATCTTTCACATATTAATTCAGGAATGCATGTATATATCGTCTTTGCGGTTAAACAAACCAATCCATTATCTGAACCAACTAGTCCTTGTACGTCAACCGGTAATTCGAGGTTCATCTTCCTTTCACAGTGATTAGGCCGCTTGTCAGTACCATTGTCGTCATAGTACTCGAAGTACCAGAGGGATCTAGGACTATATTCATGAAAACCCAACAAACTAACCGTCTCTGGGTCAGAACCATAATGATAATGTGTAAACGGCTTATGCTTCTGTTGATGTACGACTCCATATTGATACTGAAGTTGGAGATTTGCAAAGTATGTGTCACTAGCCTGAAACTGGAGGAGATCTCTCCTCCAAGATCTGCATACTAGTTTACAATCTAATACAGACTCGAATGGTAATCTAGAAAATATATTCAACTGGATATCCTGGGTGAGAACGTCTAGAGGATCATCTTCCATCTCCTCAAACTCCAAAATCACTCGTTAGGGTTCCTTTGCTGCCCTATTACGGTTCTCTATCTCATCGTTCTATATTAAGATAACTTAACCGACACGAAACCTGGTACATATCGTCCCTGGGCCGGTCAAGTAGTGGTCTCGGGTGCCCGTAAATAGGCCTGCCTCCCTGCCCGACCTAACCTGTTCATCCAGAATAGGTAGCTAGAGTATAAATGGAGATGATGGCGTAACTAGGTAACTACTGTAGCAGATATCCCCTTGGATTGTCTCTGCACTGCTTTCATCGATGACCTCCCACCTATTGGCAGTTGATATCAAGTTGAATCCGAACTCTTTCCAGCAATCATCACCAGCAACACTTGAGTTTTTCTATCATACTCATTGCATCATCTTTTAACTATGTCATATGGATGTCATCCCTGACGCGCGCGCACTTTAAACTTTTCCAAATGATGGAACTTTAAAATTTTGTTTCTTATAATCTCTGTTATTGCTTAATACTGACATATATGGTCATTGGCTCATTGGGTTGTTACGAAAATTTAAACTTATACAGTAGCGTAGCTGAGTGACTTATAGTGGATTAATTGATACATAGACCACAATCTTTTATCCAGATATGATATGCTTAGAAGCAGCAACTACAGTAAACTGCATCTCAACTGAACATACCAAACCAACGATTAAACTGTCAGTATATCATATCTGACATGACATCTATCCAACAAACTAGTTGTTAAGATTGATAAGAATTGAAAAAGAAGGGGTACCGAAATACTACCAACTTTTCGTTTTGGCTCGTGAGTCTTATGGTAAAGTCTGGACGATCTCAAAAATCAATATCCAAACCTCTAACTGGAGTAATCTCAAC
>JAJJMA010270285.1:0-15136 GCA_023529015.1 Papaver nudicaule | reverse complement strand
GTACTCCAACCACCTAAGAATTGGCCATCTGTGGAATTGGCCTTCTCTACTTGTCCTCCCCAAGAATTACCAGGCTCATCCTGCGAAGGCTGCTTCTTGGTACTCCAATCACCTGTTGAATCAGCCTTCTTTATCTGTCCTCCCCAAGAATTACCAGGTTCATCCTGCGAAGGCTGCTTCTTGGTACTCCAACCACCTGTCGAATCGGCCTTCTCCACCTGTCCTCCCCATGAATTACCGGGTTCATCTTGCGAAGGCTGCTTCTTGGTACTCCAACCACTTGTTGAATTGGCCTTCTCCACCTGTCCTCCCCAAGAATCATTAGGATCATCTTGTGAAGGTTGACTTTTGGTACTCCAATCACCAGGTGCAGAAGAATCATCAAATGCTTTGGAAGAACGGTTCTCTGACTGGATTTTATCATTAGTATCCCAGCCAGCCCAAGCATCTGTATTTGATGCTGCACCAGGATTCTCTGGATCCGAAGTTTTTTCAGCTTTCCACTCTCCCCAGGCACCTGAATCACCAGTATGTGAGGAATAGTTATGGCGCAGCAAGTAAGAAAACAGGAAAACCAGGGTTGATTCAAACAGAACGGATAAAAGAAGAGTTCTCCTAGAGACTCGACTGAATAGAATTCAATAATAAACATAAACTGCCTACAAAAGAGTTTTACGACCCTATTTATACTACTAAGGTTTCTTAGCTAATAAGTCTAACAAAGATACTATAAATCCTAGCCTTTAATCTAAATAGAGCCACTTAATGTCTAAGCGACCACCTAAGCCAAAATAGAGAATAAAACTCAACCAAACCAAAACAAACAGCAAACTAATTATGCTCCTGCATCACACCTGAATCACCAGTATGTGAGGAATTGTTTCTCCAATTTCCTTCTGATGTTTGGCTAGGCTGTATGTTAGGTTCGAATTCGGCTATGTCATCAAACGTGGCCTTGCCCCCATCAGGGTGCTCAGGGGACATGGGCAGATCAACATCTTCATCAATTTCTTCACCTAAACATCCAGAGATTACTTCCCCTTCATTTGTACCCGTCCTTACTATCTGGAGGAAGTTGAAAATATCCACTGCACCATTTTGATCCAATCCCATCTAAACAAATAAAAACAAAAACAAAAACAAGTTTAATCATGTAATACAAGAAAAGTCCTAAGAAATTTATTTTAAGTAAATGTGACCTTGATTGAAAAATCATCATAGAGAAACTCCAGCTTATCAACTTACAACAATGCACAAGTAATAACAGACATAAGATGATACAGAAATAAACTAACCTCTTTCTGGTTCCACAAGATTTCAAATCGGGCTCCTGTACCAACTGCAACACGCTTACCAAAGGAACATGATGCGACTGTGCTCGACAAAGAATCTAGATGACACTTTTCAGCAGCTTTCTCGAAGCATTTCCTTGGTGTCTGAGAAACACAGAGATTCAATCAGATCAAGAGGGCTTAAGGCATAAAGCCACATAAACAACATTTAGATCCACACCCTAAGTATACATGCAGAAAATTCTTACAAAGAGTGTAGCTTCTGTGAATGGTATTTGGACATTAAGTGAGCGGAATAAAGCTTTATAACCACCAGAGTTGAAGCCGATCAAATTTCCTGTGCAGGTCATGCTATTTGCCACAAGTATGAGGTGCTCCTTCAGCACACCTTTTGCAACCATCCTAATTGATGTTGTAAGTCGCTGCATAAGAACACGAACAATGTTAGACGTCTCGAAAGGGTGAAGAAACAGGTAAAGCAAAGTACGACGCACGTGACCATATCACATTGATGCATAAGAAACAAATCTGAGTCCGACAACCTAACCCATAAGAAACACACATAAGAAACCAGAACATTTTCAGTCCTAATTAATTATTAAAGACATGCAAAGAGTGCTAACAAGTAATCAAGAGAATCCAATACTTAGAGAGATTGAGTAGAGCAGATACATTATTTTCCCAGCGACTGACATAAGTAAGATTCATATCCATATAGATCAGCAATCACCAGAGTAAGAATAACAGTATTACCTCAACCGCTTGATCGAAAGCACAAGAAATGCCGATTATTTCCTGTAGTTGTTTGATGCCGTACGGGATAGATCGCCGTGTGTCAATCAAATGAATTACTGGAAGGCAAGAATCCAGGACAGTCCTCCAAGTATCACCATGTTGTTTGACAACCTCCTTTTCGAGAATTACTTCTACTGCCAGCTCACCCTTTTGAATCTTACTAGGTCTTCTTACCCAAGTTGTTGTATCTGGATTAACCCATACAATGCTAGCCATATTTACTCGAGGATCACCTAAGAAAGTCAAATTATTTAAGCTTAGTATGTCTCATCAAAACCTCAACCTTTAGGATGCTTCTTCACATGTGAAAAACTGGCACCAATATAACATACCTTTAACTATGGTCTCTAACAGAATTGAGCAGATTGAGTTGGCCATTAACTGTGAAGTTTGTTCTAAAGTACAAGCGCTTTTATCTTGCCAAGAGAATTGCAAGCATGGAACCTGAGACCTTTCCGCATCAGGGGATGTAAAACAGCAACATTCACTGCAAAGCATATCCAACATAAGTTTCTGGTGACCATAAAAAGTTAAGATACCACAAAGTCTTTGACCAAGACAACAACAAAAAAGATAACATAAATTAGTAGAAGAAGAATATGATACCAAGGACACAGCAATATACCCTACATGTAATAGTCTTATGTATATATCAGGGAATTCAACTCAGACCTCTAGAAGACTTCCTATCTATATGGACATGGAAAGAAGTACACTTCATTCATGTTTCGATTTACAAAAGAAAAACATGGAAAAAAAATAGTTTCATCTTTTAACATTACTTATGATACC
Organism: Papaver nudicaule; assembly: GCA_023529015.1. NCBI lineage: Eukaryota > Viridiplantae > Streptophyta > Magnoliopsida > Ranunculales > Papaveraceae > Papaver > Papaver nudicaule. The sequence continues at coordinate 12,257 of JAJJMA010270285.1, read as the reverse complement.
AATGAAGCACTAATATATACACGTAAACCTGGGAAAATAATAATCATTTATTTATTGACGGGTTTCTCTGCAGTGATAACATTTTTATAAAACACAGCTCATGCAGTTAAATTTTATTGCTTTCCGAGGAATTGAAAATTTTGTAAGGTGGGCCATGGGTGCATGACATTGCTGTCTAAAGCAGTTCTTTTGTTGTTGCTTACTCTCCACAAGTGGTTATTTCAACTCTGCACTAATCTATTAACTATTTGGTCCTTTAGAAGGCTTTGATGTTGATCTGTAAGTCGCAACTAAATATTTTCTCCAAAACGATATACGACATATGGGCCAGACAGAAAAAGTTTAAGAAACATGGCTAATTCTTCCCACAGACATCTTTTAGTGTCTGGTCGATTAGTTATTTGATACTAAGAAGGTCGTCATTTGTTGTTTCTTCCCTCTTATCTTCCAGTGAAGCTTAAAATAGGGGCGCACATGATGTATCAGGCCCAGATTAATGATACCTGATACTATGCGGGTTATCCGACAGACGAACACAAATGGGAATTACAACACAGGAGCACGTGACAAAGACCCAAATCATCTTTAATATTCATGTAGTGATATGCTTTTCTGACATGTATGAACAAGTCAAATGTTGATCCTGCAAACATAAGATAAATTCACATGACATAACAAACCTGACAGACAATGTAAGATCCCTGAGAATACGACCAAGGCGATCTTTCTTCTTTTTAATAGAACCGATTCTTTCTTGACACCTTTGGAGAACTTGATGTAAATTCCGGTCCATACATTTCATTTCCGTCTGGCCAAGATGATACACGTACATTTCTTTATGAGTATCAAGTATTTCGCAGTAACAAGAATATGCTTTAGCTAATCAAACCAACCAGATTACTGAATGATTTAGTAAATACCAACCTCGTCGAGGTGAATATGCCCAACAAGAGAGGCATTTGTTTCTGGATTCTCAATAGAAGCTTGCTGCCTTCTGTATCTGTAAAAACATTGTGTTAATTCTGGTGTCAGTCCGAACAGCGCATGAACAATACATTAACAGTATAAAACAATGCAAATCACACTGATAAACCAAAGACGAAACAGAAGACAAGCAATGCAACATATCCAGCTGGTTTGTATCACAGGAAACAGTGAACAGAACAGTACCAGCAAAAACTTGACATAAGCCATGGTCAGGGTGGAAATAGACCACCCCAAAATTTAAGAGAATCAAGAAAGAAAGTAAAAAAACGATTATGATGCGGGTGAAGAGTAAATAGGAAAGACACAGGACAAACATTAGACCAGCTATGAGAAACAGATTATGACGGTAAAAGCAGCCTCGTCTGAGGGAAAAATAATCTGTAAGCATTTTCAACAAGCAAAACAGAGCATTAAAACTCCAGAGATAAAAAATGATAGCATAAACGGGTATCATTACCACTTAAACACCAATCAAACAATTGAATAGAGACTTCAAGTTTAGGATATCACTTACTCGACCAGAAAGCTGTTTGCTATAGACTTTAGATTCCTTCTTTTTAAATAATTCTGAACTGAATATGCTGCATTTTCTTTGCAATGCTTTTTTCCACAACTACAATCGTTCAAGTACAAAATTGCACGACGATCATTAAGATCATTCTTCAAATTAACTTTGCAAAGTACGATTTCCTGAAGAAAAGGAAAACTCAAATTGTAAGAAGATGAAAATAAATAACAAAGACTTACAAATTTAAAATAGATGGATACCCTATTCGACCGACTGACTGTTAAATACCTTCATCAGCTCCCAAGATGAATTGCTACTTGCTGAAGAATCAAGAACAGCTTTGTATGCAGGATTGGAAATAGCTGTTGCGGCCAAAACGCCAACTGGTTCCCCAGCAGGAGAGAAACTCCTGTCCTCGGTCCCAGCTTCCACTATATAATCAAACTGGATAACTGAGTTGCTACAGGCATTTCTAACTGTGCCGTCGTAGCAAACTACAACATCTCGGAGAATTGCCATTAAATTTTTGAAGAGAGTTCCAGGTTCAGTTAATCCTCTAGATGAACGCACCATCACTTCTCTAGAAGAAATTGAATCGACCAATTTCTCATAGGGATTCAAACCATGAAAGAAACAGCTCTTGATCAGCCCAAATGCCTCTGATGGACAGTCAATTCCACTAACAGCAAACTTCTTTTGGTAAAATGTAGTCATATCCTCGACTAAGGTTCTCGTATAGATCCTTCCCCTGTCAAAAAGCTGAAGCCCCAAGAAGCCTAGTTGTTGAACTATCTTATTAATGGATGACTCACTTTTTGAATCTATTAAATTACCCAAAGTAGATGACTTCAGAATAAAATTTACAACTGGCACTTTCACACTTCTCAGGTGATTCTCCACTTGCAACTCAACCACTTCATTGTACGTAGATCTCAAGTGATAGAGTAGCGGTGATATCTTTTGAACATTCTTCTGGAGCTCACGAGTAATTGACTTGGGAATGCAAAAATCTTGCAGGCTTACACTATAACCTTCTGAGAATATGTTTTCCATCAATAATGGCTGTAAGGAATTGAAGATCTTCAGCGCATCTTGGGAGCCTTTTTTCAATAAGACAGTGTTGATGATATCATTGACTATGGACTGCACCACATCCCTATTGTAATCAAACTTCACTATCTCACTTTGCCTAATAACATATCTCTCACCCGAGCAATCAAGATCTGCAGGTAAAGCATTTTGCAGTATCTGTAAAGCTGTCCATTGAGGGACAGGACCAGAAGCTTTCAATAAAGCAGGAAACTTCAAACCGCTTGAGACATACATTGCTAGCTGTTGCGCAGTTGCCTTTTTCAAGAAATATTTCTTGAACATAATTTTTAGCGACAATAACGCGTCATTTGCCAACTGTAAGTTCAGCTTTCCACTGTGTGAACTAAGCAGTTGCTGTTCCACTGAGAAAAGCTCAAGAACCTCAGCTTTTGCTGCAAGAGACTGGGGGTAGAATAAGTGAATGCAGTCACCATCAAAATCAGCACCGAGGGGACTGCAAATAAGAGGGTTGATCTTAACCGTATGTTCATCATGGATATAAACTGAAAACGCTTGCAGGGAATGTTTGTGAGTACTCGGTGGCCTATTGATGAAGACGATATCACCATCCATAATCCTTCGATGTACAACTTGACCAACTTTTAGCGATGTGTGACCCTTAGATCCTTCCTTTAGTGAATACATTGAATCACCATCTCTGTATGTTAGGCACAACTTCTTATCCACGAGCTCTTGCAAATGATCCATGTTATGTACAGTAACCTTTTCTTCAAAAGTAATCCTCTGGGCAATCTCTGATGGTAGACCAATTTCATCCACCCTCTTATATGCATCACCTGTGATTACACTACGAGAAGAAAAACCTGAACCTTTACTTATGAATAATGTCTTCATCTTTTCAATCCAAGCTTTTGCTGAAGTGTCATCACTCTCTTTATTGACCGTGAATTTTGATTTGATATCACGAGGTCCCTTGACAAGTAAGAAATAAATCAATAACCCTTGACAAGTAAGAAATAAATCAATAACGTAAACCTATGATTGCAGAATGAAAAGAAAAACTAAATAACTACAGCTAACCACTTCACATAACGTGAATATTCATGTGAAGCAAAGAAGAAAGAAAGAAAAAACACTGTGCAAGTGGTTCTTTTAAAAGTTTTCCTTTTCATAAGCACAGTGAACATCAAGGGAAGACAAACACAGATACCCATTACTACAAAATAAAATAAAAACTCAATAATCCTTTAATGTAATTATCTTGACCATTCTTAGTCTTTATCTAACATTCCGACTACTACAACAGGATTATCTGACCTCAATGATTCTGAGCACTGGTGTTTTATGGGACCAAACAACTAACAAGTTGAATATTCTACTAAAGTAGGCTGATTTCCTTCTAGTGTTGTTCTCTTTTCAACCCAAACAAAGGAATTTCTCTAAACATGGTTTCCATAAGTAAGAGTACACCATCAACCTAACCAATGTAAAATAAGCATACCTTTGTGCTACCCCTCACATGAAGATACTGCGCAATTGCTGACTGCAACTCGTTGGCTTCCACTTCATGGGACTCAAAATTTGGAGGGCCAGATCTCGAGCTTTTGATGATTTCAGCTTGCTTGAGAACTTTTTTAAGCATTGAGACAGAAACATCCTGGAAAAACAATATCCAAATTTTTAATATACTGCCAAGTTTATTAGCTGAATGTCAGAAACTAAACATACGACCAATAAATGATGACAGCAAACTCAGCATTGGGGTAAGAAGAAAAAGGGTAGCAACTTACTGAAGACATGATAGTAGTTCCATCTGAAATATCCGGTACAGACAAACAATTTGGAGGCACAGGCAACTTTTGTATAATATACCCATCCTGAGGGAAATATCCTTTTGCACCAAGCTTTTTCTTTGTCTCCGCAGGAATTCTTTTTAAAATTTCCAGAACCTAATTTTGTTGCAAATTTGAAAAAAAAAATCCCACATTATAAACCATTTAGGGTTCTTATTAAAAGTTGCAAACAGAAGGAAGACTATCAAAAGAGATTTCGTAACCTACAGATTCAATATAGACCAAAAAATAAGATAGAAAAGAGAAGAGAAATTATTGAAGAGACAAGCACAGTGCTTATGTTGTCTGCCTTACAGACTTGTTGTGTTTAGGTTCTTCTACTAAACAAATTATTGAAACAATCAAAAATACCAATGCTGCTCTAATATAATTTGTAGGGTGGGAGGTAGTATGCCAGATGTCTTCACTGGTACAAAAACTCCTGGTCTCTTAAATAGTATCACAAGTGAAAATACAGAAACTCTTAAATCATGTAAGATTAAATATTCACAACTCAAAACCACCCAGCAACTGAGATCACAAGGGTGAGTATGCACAATTAATCAGCAACCCCAGTGGACAAAGATACGAGAAAAGCTAAGTAAAACCCCACCGATGGACATTAATGATTCGTCGTACTCAAGTACAAAAACTGAAATATTACTTACTGTCCCAACACTGCCAAAGGCAATTGACAAATTTAAATAAACCAATACTCTGCTAGAAACGAGCATCTCAAACCATTAATGAGACCAAAACTGTTAGTATATGAAATAGGAGAGGAGCAATTTTTGACCCACCTCACAAGGGAGCAAAGGGCGACAGTCTTCATAACCATAGAGGAATCCATATCTTTCTAAAAAATTCCACATACCCTCTCTTAACTTCGACTTGGGCACCTTCAGTTCTAGGCAGAATGAACCATCTTTTAAATTACTTTCTCTTACAGTTATTGGTGGCATATCCTACAAAAGGAGAGCATAGTTAATTGGAGATGGCACTTACCTTTTACAAGTTGAAAAAGTTTACTAAATGAATCATGCAATGCAAAAGACTATATCCGAGTACTCACATTAATTTTTGGAACACCACTTATTTAACTTTACATTTTCTTAGCATTTTTTAAGCTTTGAAAAAACTTAGATAGAAAAGCGGAGTTAATAGCCCCATTCCTCCTCATCTGAGGACAATTTATGATTTTGACCATGTGTTTAATATCATTATCTCCAAACTTTATAGCTATGTCCCAACCATATATTACCTTAAACCATGCATGCAGCCCCTGAAGGCAGAAGCTTGGTTCATACTTCTCTGACATATATTCATGGCAAGATCAGAAACTAAATTATTGACCATGCATATGCAGGACAATGTCCCATGTCAAATCTAATAAAGATGGAATCGAAGTCATGCAAACTAATCAGTGCAGTTACATAAAAGTAGGATGTCCACCTGACACAAAATGAGTGAAAGACATTTATGGATTTCGGGCTTTTATAAATTGCATACATGAAAGCCAACAGAAAGTTCTTTAGTGATAATTACACTTAAAAACTTTTGCCTCCATAAATTTGAAGATGCGGCCTTACCAGACAATGTGTACATGGTGAGGAATTCTCTTTTCCACCATTTTGCCTAAGCTGCTGACACAAAAGCAGTTATAACGAAGTTAACAATAATAATAACAAAAATTGAAGGGAAAAGGAAATGCATCATCCCCGGAGGATATAATAACATGTGTCAACAGTTTATAATAAAAACTGGAAACACTCGTAAAGTCATTCAACAAAATTGAAGGTGTATCATGCGTGCATTATAAGTATTTCTGAGCAACCACAGTTTTTCTCCCCACGTCCATACGGAATGCAAACTATGGAAAAACACATACAATGTCATAAAAAGTGAAAAACACAAGGCCAGGTGCAAGCCTCTTTACAGGAAAAGTAGAAGAAAGCGGAGAAATTATAATTCAAAAAACGGTTAGTCAGAGATAGTAACGTGCTATACTAAGAAACTATGACAACAAAGAGTCTTTTTAGCTGGGGAAACAATGAACAACAACAAAAGAAAACAGCGAGTTAAAATAGAAAAACCAACAAATAGGAAAGAAGTTAGAAGAGCAACTTACATAGAGATAAGACCAGCTCTAGTTCTGATCAAAATGTTTCCAATACCGAGTTGACTAATATATAGAGATAACACCAGCTCTATTCTAGTCAGTGTTTCCAATACCAGGTTGACTAACATGCATTTATATTAAAATAATGGAGCATAATACCTTGGCAGTGCAAAAAAATTGAGCACATTGACCAGCTACTAAAGCAAACATAAAGAATTGAAAATAAGAACCTTGAAAATTATGGAAAGGAAAAGAACAAACATATATGTCCTTGTGTTATGGAGGGTAAAGTGCTGCAAAACCTAACAAAGCAAGGCTACATGGTAACTGGTAAGAGATGTGACTACCTTCCCCTTCTTCATGCGCAAGCATTTCAGGCAGATGACACTCAAAAGCCGTTTAAGCTCGCCTAGATGAGATGGATGATATACTGGTATGGGCAACTGAATGTACCCAAAATGACCTGCACTACCGAAAAATGAGTGTTAATCTAGGCACTTACACTTCAGAACTACCAAACTTACTTCAATATTACTTCCTAGCATAAAATGTGACAGATAATAGATAGATTGTTACTTACCATCACACCCTCCGGGTTCTGCTGTCCCACAAGATTCACATTTGCCAGTTTCCAAAGGCAGGCCAAGGAAAGGGTTCGTTAGCTGACTGGGATGACTAATAGGACAATCACTTATGGATGATGTACACTACAACGGAGAAAGAACTATGATCAGTATTTTATATTTAAAATCGATAACATAAAAGGACTTGAATAATAGAAATTTTCTTTTAGCCAAAGATACTCTTAAATTGGACGTTGCAGGATCATATTACATGTAACATACATAAAGTCAGTCAACAACATTTGAGTCTTACGGCTGTTGTGAACAAATATAAAACTACAAGGACTCAATCAACTACTAGAGTAGAAATAGGTTATTTCTCTACAGTACAGACATCGCCATTGTGTTGGCTTTTATCATTTTGCACTTAATTAGTTTCAGTATGCTTATTATAGTGACACAATGTACTCATTTACGAACATTTATAGAATTTCCAACCGGCCATCTAGTGTCACAATTTGGAATTATATCCAATATCTGAACACGTGGCTGATTGAAATCAGTACTTCTGGTTTGAGCATATTTCAGTTCTTCTTCATTAACAGACGCATAATTAAATTCCGAATCTAAGACCGCAGAACCTGATAGACAGCAATTTAAGTTCTCCCCACAAACCTCTTCATCAAACAAGCTACAATCTAACTACATGCATTTAGCACATAAGAAAATCATCCTTCAAGATATAACAATAAAGATTCTTTCTCCATTGAACCCACTAAGCAAACCAATTGCATTGTCGAGGACTGATATAACTCTTTGGTAGTCACAGTTGGATGTAAACTACACTCTCTGAACACTATCAACTAGTTTGGTTGTCAAATAAAGCATAACAAGCATGACTCCACAAACAAAAACCCATAGTCAGAAAGTTAGACATACTCTTCACAAACTGAATAAAACACAGACTTGTACTTACGATTTCCTGGTGAGATGCTAAGCTAAATTTAATACTGGTTAATCTTGCTTCTGCTATAAGCGGAGAGGCACGGTTTTCCTCCATCGCTTTCTTCACATTGAACACTCAATATACCTTCACAAAAAGAAGCAAAAAGAAAAAAAAAAAGTTGAGCAAAACTGTGCAATGTAAACCTTAAGGGGCCAAAAGAACAAAACCTAACAAATAAACTCAAAAAGAAGACATATTTAGAGATCTCTCTTGAGTAAAACCTAGATTTCATCTTTGAATCATGATCTAACTTCAACATACTACCTTAATAAACCCTGACAGTCAATAAAAAAGGACATGCAAAGGAGTAAACAAGAAAAAATTTCCTCATATGGTAAAAAATCAAAAACCCTGATTTTCACAAAACAAATTCAACAAATGTGGTATCATCTGTTAAGGTTCACAACTCTGAAAGAAACAACCAAAACTAACAAAACTCAAAACCCCATTTCCATTAATAGAAAGAAAAAACAAAATAAAACCCAAAAATAAAGGGTTTTGTTACTACTAGGTCATTTTAAATTTTTCCCCTTTTCTCAACCAAAACACCAAAATTTCTCAGGGTTGAGGGTTTAAGAGAAAAACAAAAGATCATCCAAAATCCTTACTGTATGAACTCTGAAAGTTAAAGAGAAGAACAAAACCCTTGAATTTCTTTACCTAAAAACAAAACCTTTAACACCCAAAAATGGGTGATACAGTGCAAAAGATGGGAAATTTTGCCTTGGTCTCGCACCGGGAGAGTGGTCTGAATTGGAAGGGGGGGAGAAGGAAGAGAGAATTAGAGGAGAGAGAGCAAGTGGGAATCGCTTAACATCCTACATGCAACAGATGCAGCAGCAGGGCAGTGTACTATTGTACAGTCTCACACCTTTCTGGGTGGGAACAGACTGGAATCTGAAAGTTTACCAAGTTGCCCCTGGTCAAATTCTTGCAATTTCTTGGGCTCTCCCTCACAGTGAAGCGGGAAATGTCGCAAGGTACAAAAAGATTGGACTCGCTGCACTTGTGACACATCTACTACTTTTTTGATAAAATGTGACACATCTACTGACTAGTGTGAATTTGTCTGGTAGTTGTGTGGTATGGGGCTTGATTTTAATGTGTCAAACAATTTGGTTTTAGGTGTTGGAATGATATCCAATGACTATGGAGTTTTTCATATAGAAAATCCCAAAAGTATATCTTAAGAGTTGGATGTTAAGAGCACTAGTAGGGTAAAATCACTCTATTAAGAGGAGAGAGGGTCTTATTCACACCCTATTTTGGCTTGTTCTTGTGCATCTTTATCATAACTTTGAAATTTTATAGATATTGTATGGGAAGATTGACAATTCATTCAAACTTTCACACATTTACCCTTACTTTATTATTTAATTATTGTTGTATGCCATTCTATTATATAAACTAAATAAATACTCAAAGTCTACATCAAAAGGTCAAAATGCAATTAGTTTTTATTAATTTACTAGGGTTGGACCCGTGCCTAAGGCACGGGCTTGGGGTTGTTTGATTTGAAGACAAAAAAAATCAAAGCGCCTACTGCATTATAGGTAGCAGTGTCGGGAACTCACTTCCGATCAGTAACACCAGGCTATACCTCTATACCATTATGTTCGGGCTCACATTTCAACATAACCCAAGTTTACAACCTACACAGTAGTCAGTACACACCATACTTAAATATTTGGACAATAACAACGTTTTTTCTCGAAGATCATGTTAAATGCACAACAAACCTAATAAAAAAAATTAAAAAAGTAAATTAAAGGCTATTTAACAAAGCCAGAGAAGTTCGCCAACTTGTAATCCCAAAAGATTGAATGCTCTTTATAAATATGTAAAAGCATCCAAGTGCAGAAAAAATAGATAAGCAAATACAACTTTGGTATATTCTCTTAGTACAACTGATGTTGCATTCCCATTGGCAACTGAGGGTTCACATTTGCAAACGGGAACTTTACATGAGGACTGCCTTCATATCCCCTACATAAATAAAAACAAAAAATTTGTTATCCATTAAAAACAAATTTAGTGCTTTGTATGAGAAATTAATTTCGTGAATCAAAACACATAAGTCACGCCGTCATACACTTAGGATTGGACTACTAATTGTTAAAAGAAACAAACAACTACTTAACCTTACAGATCAGAAATCCACTTATATTCAAACCCAAAGATGTCATATTATATTAAGCATGGATTTCAGAATAATGACAATCCACTCGTATCAACTATAATGTTGGACGGATACCCAAACAACACTATAATACAGCATGAGGATGATAGCAAAAAAAAAAGTAGTTACTCATTTTTATACTCTTGATCAACATATAAAGACACCCTGAACTTACATTCCAGACTCCATGCAAACGCAATGGGTATCATTCTATTACTAAAGGTTATATGCGTATAATGTAGCTTCTTGCAAAGCACAAACAATAATCACCAATTGAAAGAAAAACATTATCGTAGAAACAAATGAAAGTTTCTCTTTGTGTGTAACTTGTCTGCACAAAATATAGTTGTGGATCTTAGGTTACTTTAACAGCTCTTGTGCCGCTGGGAACTGGAATGATGAATAAAGTAGTTTTTCAACCACTCCAGTCCTTGATGGATGGTCCATCAACAATCTTCTAAGTGGCATTGATGGAAATGATTCTAGGCATATGACCTTCAGAAATTCCAAATCTGCCATTTTCATTGACTCCCACAACAAACACTTTTTTTTTTTTTTGAAAACAACAACAAACATTGTTGTTCGACATACCTATCATAAGGAAAAGGGAAAAAATAGACCATTTCATGTGAAAACTATAGATAACATGCGAACACTAAGCTAAGCATGAGAAGTTTACCAAATCAAAGATCAAAAAGAAGAATCACAAACCTTATAAAACCAAATTTGGCTCGCAAACATCAGTGAAGAAATGATCCAATATTTCAGCAATTAGATGATGCACCTCAACTACGCTATCTCATTATCCGTTATCAACAATGCATAGAGAAATACAGTCCTGAATAACGCCTGTAGATAACCGTGTTTGTCCACAGACCTGGTTTTTCAGCTTTTCCTAACCGCCATGTCCACTCCTGCTAGTTCAACCTAATTAGTTTCTTTCCTTGATCCATTGCTCATGATGTACTCAAAATCCCTAAAACCCAAGTTAGTAAAAGGAAATAAATCAGACTTCACTTATATCAGTTAAAGATAACCAAAAAATGGTAAATTTTATGTGGAGCCAGTGAATTTACACTCCAATGTTTTCATTAAATTCTCATGAATTTTCATGCCCAATTGGGATTAAATTAATGATATCGAATTCGATACTGAAATTGATTTATCTACATGAACTACCATATGTACCATTGTCGTGGAAACAACACTGCAGTATTCTTTTGGAACAAAATACTATTTATAATTACAGTTTACAAAAGGAAAGGAAACCCCAAAAGAAACATTCTTTATCATGTTCGAATAATAGGAAAAAATTTCTAAATCTCAAAGATAGTAGAGAAGACGATGGGATGAAAAGTGGAGAGAACTGCTCAAGATCCAAATGAAAGTTTTGGGCTTTAGAGAGACCTTTCAATGAGAAGGAAAAACATGTCTTCACATTGAATGATGAGGAGAAGAGGAGAGGAGAGTGAAGCCTAAAATAATGATAGGGTACATGAATAAATCATGCATTTGAATGCAGACATATGTCGAAATCTATCTCAGTTTCCATTAGATCAAATTGTCGGCTAGTAACAGAAACTACATAAGATTACATACCCCATGTACAACTTCATCAACAAACCTGAACATGAATAAATCATGCATTTGAATGCAGACATATGTCGAAATCTATCTCAGTTTCCATTAAATCAAATTGTCGGCTAGTAACAGAAACTACGTAAGATTACATACCCCATGTACAACTTCATCAACAAACCAATTCATGAATGTGCAGATAAACAAAAAGAAAGTGGTTCAAGCATATATTAACATAAAATTTTTAAGGAGGCCCCAAGTCGAGCATATAACGGTATATATTCATATGTTGATTGTATTCTTTCACATTTTGTCAAATACGTTAGCATCATCTTTAATTAATAAACTTGAATCGCAAACAAGGCATATATGTACAAAATTGACTGGCTTTCCTGAAAGAGTGTAGAGTTACTTACATCTGTTCTGCTTGGA
>JAJJMA010270274.1:336-10608 GCA_023529015.1 Papaver nudicaule | reverse complement strand
ATGACAAACATTAAAAGAGATCAGACTTGAAAATTTGGTTTCTTCGTTGGTTGCGAGTCTTGCGATAAGTGGTATAAAATCTGTTGATGTTTCAATTTGGGAGGGTTTTTGGGTTTCAGGCGTTTAATACTTCCGTGCTCAAATGTTAAGTCAGTTATGAATTTTACTGCTAGTCTATCCAATCCATGTTTGAAAATGTGCATAGTATAGTAGAAGGGTAACATGGGAATCACCAGCACCCACACCTATAAAAACTAAATACCTCCGAGCATTTTAAGCCCCGTTTGGGATTGCTTTTTTTCTACCAAAAGCACTTTGTAACAAATTTGTAACCAACTTTTACTAAAAATTGTGTTTGGTAAATTTTTTTCAAAGTGCTTTTGGAGAAAAGCACTTCCATTTTGGACCTGCTTTTAAAAGCTACCCAGGAGTAGCTTTAAAAAGCAGTAAAAACAGAAGTTGTGGACCCACATAATTTTATTTAGTTAATTATCCATTTTAACCTTATTATTTTACTAAAATGACAAATTTTACCCTTGAATATTGTTCACATATTTTTTTTTAGAATCTGAAGGTTATATTGATGAAAAGAGTATGTACAGTGTTACATCATATATACAGAAGAATCCAAGTGATACTTCTGTCCTTTACAAATTCACAAAAGTTTCCCAGTGTGAAATCAATTGAGTAGCTGAATAACCCACAAATAAACCCTCCATTGAAACCCAAAAGCAAAGGTCTAACTTTGCTGCAGTGATCATCTCTTCTTTTGTTGCAGTTTTCCTGCCATACAACTTGTTATTTCTTTGTTTCCAGACCGTCCAAATGATCGCATATGGAATCATAGACCACAAACTCAATTTCCTGCTACTGAATTTGGCCATTCTCCAGCTATGTAAATGTTCTTCCAAACTGCAACACACAACCCACCTGATTGACCACGCATTCAGAAAATAGTGCCACATATGGCTTGCATACTCACAATGTAGCATCAGGTGATCAACTGTCTCCATAGCAGCCCCGCAAAACAAACATGTTGTCGACTGTAGCCTAACACCTCTATGTTGTAACATATCTCTCGTAGGGAGAGAGTTCTGTAATGCAGCCCATATCACAAACTTGATTTTTGGTGGTATATTCTTGCCTCCTAATAGTCGATGAAACGAACAATCCGGCTGCCCCTCCATCATCTTACTGTATAGCTTTTTCGCAGTATAATCTCCCACCAGTTTATCCTCCATCTCCACCTGCAATTCCACATTTCTTATCTCATATTTCAATTCCAACAGGTCGATGCTCTCCGCAGCATCAAGTTGTCTCCTGAACACGAAGAACCAGCCATTTTGTTGCATATCCTTCACACTTGCTTCCTTTTGGCAGCTCAATTTGTATAACCTGTTATACTTTACCGCCAGTGAGTCCTTGTTCAACCACCAGTCCAACCAGAATCGCGTAGTTCTTCCGTTGTTTACCTGCAAATCAATAACAGAATAGAAGTTTGGCTTAACTTTCTCTATTTCCAACCACATGCTTCTGCCCACAGCCTCCTCAGTTTTCTTCTGCACCAAAAAATCATCACTGGATCCAGTTTTTTCACCCACAATCTTCCGCCAAAGAGCCCTTTTCTCGACTGCATATCGCCAATGCCATTTGGCCAACAAGGTTTTATTAACAGTTCTAAGGTCTCTCACTCCCAAACCCCCCTTCTCTATTGGCCTACAAATCTTCCACCATGCAACCCACACCATTCTCCTGTTATTATCCTCATCTTCTCCCCACAAAAATCGACCCATGATGCTATTTAGCCTTTCCTCCACTTTTACAGGCATATGCAAGAGAGATAGATAATATGTTGGCAAGCTAGAAAGAGAGCTTTTAATCAACGTGATTCTACCAGCCTTATTGAGATAAACCCTTTTCCACGGCGCTAATTTTTTTTGCATCCTTTCAATAACAACATCCCATATCGCTTCATTTCTTCTTGTAGCTCCAATTGGCATACCTAAGTATGTTATTGGGAGTGTATCTATCTTGCAACCTAGCTCAAGAGCTAAATCCTCCACTAAATTATCAGCCCCTATGCTAGTGATTGAACTTTTATCCAAGTTCAACTTTAAGCCGGTTAAGACTTCAAAAATCACCAACATAACATACAATCTTCTTACCTCCTCCTTGCAAGCATTAATCAGAATAATAGTGTCATCTGCAAATTGTAGATGCGATACCACTGTACCATTCTCTGCTACCTGAAAACCATGGATTCTTTGACTAGAAACTGCCTCTTCAATTAGTTTAGATAGAATATCCACCACCATAATAAACAAGAAAGGTGAAAGGGGATCGCCTTGTCTGATTCCCTTTGAAGGTTTGATTCTCTCCGTTGCAGAACCATTAACCAACACTGAGAATTGTGCATCTGTGATACACCAACTCATCCACTTCAACCATCTCTCACCAAAACCATGCTTCCTCAAAATAGAGAACAATGAATTCCAGTTGACATTATCAAACGCCTTCTCCATGTCAATCTTGCATAAGATACCTGGAGTTCCTTGCTTCAGCCTGCTATCAATACATTCATTAGCCACTAAGATGCCATCTAGGATCTGTTTATCCTTAATGAAAGCACCTTGAGTATTAGAGATGATGCCTGGCATAATGAGCTTCAACCTCTCTGCAAGAACCTTGGAAATCACCTTATAGAAACTACTTATCAAGCTAATTGGTCTGAAATCCCTAGTTGTTGCAGAATCTTCTTTTTTGGGAACCAACTTCACAAAAGACATGTTAAGCCTCCAATCTGCCTTACCACTTTTGTGAAATTCCCTAATAACAGCCATCAAATCTTCTTTGATAATGTTCCAACACGCTTTGTAAAACTCCATATTAAAACCATCCGGTCCCGGTGCCTTGTTTGTACCACACTTCTTAATTGCATCATGAATCTCCTCCTCTTCAAACTCCCTCTCCAACCACATACACTGCTCGCTGTCAATAGTATTGAAAGGCATCTTATCAAAACTAGGGCATATGGTAGATGTTGCCGTGAATAACTGCTTGTAGTAATCATGTATCTCTTTTTTAATCACATCTTGATTAAAGACATCCACTCCATTCACTTCCAGTTTCGTGATGTAGCTTCTCTTCCTCTTTGCATTCGCAATACTATGAAAATACTGTGTATTTCTATCTCCATCCTTGAAACCCTGCACCTTCGCTCTCTGGTAGGCCATTCTAGCCCTTGTTAGTTTAACTTCCTTTAACTTCACCAAATCTTGATTTCTCTCTTCTTGTTGTATCTCAGACAAACTTGTATTCTCCTCCATTAAGT
This sequence comes from Papaver nudicaule, assembly GCA_023529015.1. Classification (NCBI taxonomy): domain Eukaryota; kingdom Viridiplantae; phylum Streptophyta; class Magnoliopsida; order Ranunculales; family Papaveraceae; genus Papaver; species Papaver nudicaule. Next base: position 7,277 of record JAJJMA010270274.1, on the reverse strand, counting down.
TCAACCTACCAATATTTTCGGTTAACAGCGCCTCCTTCTTCCTAACGTCTCCAAAAACTTCCCTAGCCCAAGCTTTTAGAAAGAACTTCAGATTCTGAAGTTTTCTAAAGAATACATAACTTGGAGTTCCAGAGAAGGTCATAGTCCCCCACCAATCCTCCACCTTCTTATAGAAATCCTTGTGTTGCAACCAATGATTTTCTATTTTAAAGTAAGAGCTACAAGCAAAAATAGGTGACAAATCGAACAAAATCGGGTTGTGATCTGATATTGTCCTCACCAACGCAGTTTGGACTGCATTTCTAAAAGCCTCATCAAAAGCAGTACTTACCAAAACTCTATCAAGTCTACAAAGCAAAGGGTCATCTTGCTTATTAGACCAAGTATAGGCACCTCCATTTAGTGGCAAGTCCACCAACTCCATATCCGCAATGAATTCATTAAACATCTCCCTCTTCCTAGTATTTCCCCCCTCCTTGCTTCTTTCCTCCTCAGTTCTTACAGCATTCCAATCACCAACAAGACACCAAGCTTCCCCTGACCAATCACGTACACCAGCCAAATCTCTCCAAAATTCTTGCTGAAGATTTACGTCGCATGGTGCATAACCATTGGTTAAAACAAAAGTGAAGCCTGTTGCCTTCAATTTGAACCGTATAGAGATTGTGTTAAAACCCATTCTTTCCCCCAAAATTTCCAGTTTAGAGGAATCCCATATCATCATCAAACCTCCACTGTTTCCAACACTCCCTTGAGAGGGAATACATCTCCAATCAAACTCCGCATCGTACCAAAACTGCCTCACAAACCATGGCGTCATAGAAACCATCTTTGTTTCCTGTATACAACACACAAGACATCTGTGTATAGAAATCAATTCCTTTACTCCCAACTGTTTGTCATAACCGTTCAGTCCCCTTACGTTCCACGACAAGATCTTACTCCCCATTTGTTTCATCTTGTCTCCCTGAGTTAACTTCTTCCGCATCACCTTCATTTTCAGCATTAACATCTCCTGAAACACTGATGTCAACACTGTCCTCTACTTCTAATCCCGCAGCAATCTTTGCAAAACGTTCTCTATACTTCATGAGTATCTCCTGAATAATCATATGTGCTTGTGGTTCATTTTCTTTACTCATCTTCCCTGTTCTGCTACATAGTTCAAACACCATCTTGCTAGTCGAGAAAACAACGTCAATTGAATCAATGTTCTTGGTCTGTAAATCCCCAAGATTGATTATGATTTTATCTTCCACCACTTTAAAGAGAGAAGCATCATCTTCCCCTCTTTCTACAGCATTACTCCCGTCATCGGCTGTGTGAGTTTTATCGACCTCATGCACCTGGCTGAGAGATACCGGCCAGTTAGGCAAACTAGCCATTAACAACCCTGTATAGTCATTTACTGCAGTATGTACGCAAGTCTCCTGCCTTTCATCACTATCATTCAGTCCTCCATCGTCTCTGTTTGAATTGTTGATGATCAGCCCGGTGGTAGCCCCTTCCTCATCAGCTACTAATGTTTCCAACACAACCACTTCCTCATCAGTTGTCGTAGGAACATTACCAACCCCTCTTAGCACAGCGCCCTGCACTTCCTCTACGCCGGAGTTACTGTGCAAATTAGGGTGTGTTGAAGTCTCTTCCTCTACAACTTCATCCACACGAATAAGAGGCACTTCATCAACTCCTCCTAACCGTGTAGCTACACCACAATTCCGATCAATATTTACTGTCCTTCCCCCGTCTTCTGAAGTACAGTTAATATTATCACAATGATGATGTAAATTATCCCTTCCTGTGAACTGGTTTAGCGCTTCCTCATCTCTAGAACCAGATAACAAGTTAGGACTAGGAGTCACTACATCATCTACCCCCATGAAGTTTACTGCTCTATCAACACCTTCTGAAACAGCAAACTTCTCAAAACCCCTACCTACAGGATTAGCCCCCTCTAGCACTCCGTCAACTTTAGTTGGGTGTAAACTCTGTAGGTTGGGAGAAAAACTAGCCCTTATTCCGGCAGCTAGTAGTATATTCACATCGGGATTTACAGCTTCATTGGTCTCTTTTATTGAGTTAGAAGCTGATTGGGGTATAGTCAAGTCAGAAAGGCCTAAATTTAGTTGCCCATTAAACCCACCCACATCCACTTTGTCGGTATCCGAACCAGATAACTTCACAGATTTAACCGTCTTTTGAAAACTTTGACTTTCCAAATTTTGTAAATTCTCAAAGTTCTCAATCAAATTCAAATACTCCTCCATTTTCGCCTTCCTTTTTGGTGAAAATTTATGATCCCATTCTACAGTTGCCACATAACTCTGCTCACCTCCATCAACCATTATCACCGCCGGAATATCAGCCAAGGATCCTTTGACTGAAATTCTGAAAAATCTTGTAGATTCAAGCTTTAGTGTTGCTTCGTCAACCATTCCCAGGCCACCAAGATTGTTGCCTACAGATTTGAATAAGTCATAACTCCATACCTTTGTTGGGACTCCTCTAATCTTCAACCATTTGAATAACTTGGCCATAGATTGTACTGGGATTAAAGCTTCCTCCTCCCTAAGATTTTTGTTTTTATTTTTTGTAGCCTCCGTCATCGATTGGTTAACACCATCTTCCTTCACTGATTGAGAAGTTGGTAATGTCTCTCCAGGTGAGTTATTGAAGAGATCTTTATGTATGTAATTAAGTTCCTTAAGACAGTCTCAGATTTTGTTTACTTGGTGCTACATTAGAAAACATTGTGCGGCATCCTCAAACATTTTTATAGTTGAGGAACAAAGCAACATTTTTCCTTTCAAATGGAGGGAAATTTGTCTACCGGATTTCGCCCAGTAATTTCCTAGGTTGTCAAGCAGGTGGATTTTATGAGATTAGTGTTGGTTATTCATAATTGCAAAGCCATCTTCACTTTCATGATCGGGATTGTGCACGTATCTTCGCACCGTCGTGGAATTGTTATAGTCTATAACTTAAAACAATTCCAATGGCCATTACAATGGCAATGTGCTTGAATAAATGACCACGATTTGATTCTACGAGCACCCTGGACAAATTCATAGTTAATAATCTATACCTCAGTTTGTTGCACCAGGTGAATCGAAATTGAACTGATGCTACACCATCAAGGAGACTACGAGAGTCAGGTGAAGTAAATGCCTAGCTATTCAGTGGTGTGCAAATGCTACCTCTGCTTGGGTGCCAACTGTCAATAGAATAAGGATATACCTTAGATTCTCCCACCATAGCATGAAATTGTACGTGTTGGATGATCCAAAAACGGGATTTGGGGATTTATTATATTACAATTCCTTTTTAAGACAATATTTTAAGAACCCTCCATGAGATTAAGTAATAAGAAAACATATTGGATTGAAATAATAAGAATTATTATTCATTACTCTCTGCTGCTGCTAAGCGGACATGTTAATCGATGACATGAGTGGAAAATAAACAGCTCAACTGTTTTTGGCTACGGACGGTCAATTTTGTTTTTTTGGTCGCATAGATGAAATTGATGGCGACACTAGCTCCACCGATGGTGACAATCTTATATATGTATATATGCATTTAGTTTACTCCAACCTCTAATAAAGTATATACATCCAAATCGATTGTATATGATTGTTTGTACCATGGTTATATTCGTGATTTGTATGAGAATTTATATTCCAATGATTTACTGGAGAACTCGTTTGCATAATTTTCTAACTAAAGGGGAAACACTTGCAAATTTTCCTAAAGACACACCACTTATGTAGTTTCAAAAACGACACCAAAAGTCAAACTCGAAAAACTGAAACTAAATTCATAATTTTTCTAATTGTACTACATTTGGTAGTCATATTTAACTGATATTTCCTCTCAAAAAGCATGATAAACGTTTGCGAGATATTTCGGCACTATGGGGAATGAGATTCTGCTTGTGCACATCCTCCAACCTCCATCCATCTTTTGCCTAACTCTTGGGGTTAGTTAGTCCCCTTCTATCTCCAACTTCAAGTTGTCTAAATGTTGTTTAAGAGATATCTGACTTGAGCCTGGTGGATGACAAAGTAAAGTTCAAACATGTCGGAATTGTCTATTAATGTAACCTAGTTTGCTTGTTGTTTCTTTTTTTTTTTTGATAAATACCGAATAAAAGTTAATTTTCAGCCAGATTCAAATCTGTTGTCTTTGTATTTGTGTCACTATTAGAATTTGGAAATGTTCTTGCATAGTATTGTTTTATAAGAATTGGTTTGCATACGTAAATTTTGATCTTGGGTAATTTGGCAGGGTTGACGATGCATAGTGATGCTTCAATCTTTGATTTATCAGGCGCACAAGCCTAGCTAGTGATGAGCTCTGCCTACAGCTTCTTTGTTGAGGTTGTGGTAGCCAGATAGTTTGTCACAGCTCACCACAAAGGATCATACTAAGTTAGCTTGGTGATAATAATGCTTATAAATTGCTAATATCTTCTGCCTCTTAGAGGTATTTCCACCTGACTTGGCTACTTGCAAAATCATTACAAAGAAGTGTATTTCTAAAAGGTTAAAAACGAGTGATGTTGTTTTTGCCAAAAACAAGTGGTAGGTTTTGCAATTCTGCTAGTTCATACTCTTTGTGACCTCTTGCGTATAATGTAGGAATTAATGGCACAACCTGCTCCTGCCTAACTCGATTGCGACTGTGCCTTCAAATTCAGCCGACACATTCTTTTACATTTCTTTTCTTATCCGACACCAAATCCTCATCTCCTCTAACCTCTATTTAGCTTACTCCAACTTCCCATATTAGTTTATGCTCAATAGCCTACCTATCAAACCAATTGATATAATGGTATGAATTAACAAACCAAAGAAACATGTTACTTAGAACTTAAGTTGATAGCAAAATATACAGGATATAATAACCTACTTCGTCGATTTTGTAATTAGCTTTACTATGTTGAATGTGAAATTGAAAAATCACCTCTCACACCACCATTTAGCTTCTATCCAACAGCAAAAAAACACATTCCGTAAACTAAACGGCTTAATAATCTAAGCCTTCCAAAATGTCGTTTACCTTCACTAGTCACACTTATGATGATGCACATGCTTACTGCATTGATCGTGAAGTCTCCACATTATAGGTTGCTTATCTTCATAGGTGCATTCATGTTAATAGGACATTCAGAAATTGGGTCATATACCCGTGCAACGCCAAGTCCATGATTTAGTGGACGCCTAAAATGTAAGCCTGGGCCATTAAGACATTAAAGCCACGTCATATACCGAAGACCTATTTATCCCTATCTTCTAGTTTCTTCTTCACATCATAGATACCATCGAAACAGATCCAGTTTCAATTTCTCCATCTCCATTTCTGAAACAACACCATCATCTCCATCTCTACCACCGAAAAACCAACACCATCATCTCCATCACCACCACGGAAACTAACAGCAGCAACCCCATCTTCGTCTCCACCACAAGAAAAAACACCAGCAACAACGTTCTTCACCAACACCACCACCTCCGTTCACCACCAGAACCAACAAACATCAACACCATCGTCCTACAACAAGTGAGTCATATCCCTATATCTCATCCCTAATTTTTATCATGAACCCTAATTTTTATTTAAATTTAACCCTAATTGAATTGGGTTTGTTAAATTGTGTTTTGAAATGGGTTTTGTATGAAATTTCGATTGATTGCTAACTCAATTGAACTATGAAGGTTTTGGAATTAGGTTATGAATTGGGTTATCAATTAGTTACTTGTACACAGGGTACAACTTGTTATGAAATTCTTATTAGGTTTTAAATTAGGTTTTTGAATTAGGTTATGAATTGGGTTAATGGATTGGTCACTTGTAAACATAGTACAACTGATTAGGAGTTTCTTCATGTTTTAATTGTATTTCGAATTAGGTTTTTGAATTGGGTTAAGAATTGGTTACTTGTACACATGGTACATCTGGTTTTGTTAGGAAATGTACACTAGGTACATGTGGTTTTATTTGATATGTATGAGTACAATTGGTTGTACACATGATAAAAGTAGATTAATCTGATTTGTAAAACAGGTACAACTGGTTTTGTTAGGAAATGTACACTAGGTACAAGTGGTTTTATTTGATCATGTCTTTGTAATCAGTTGTATCCTTGGTATAGGTGATTTTCTTACCAGTTGTACCCATTGTACAATTGATTCTGTAACCAGTTGTACTACTGCTACAAGTGGTGTTGTCACCAATTGTATCCATTGTAAGTGTACTTGTCACCAGTTGTACCCATTGTACAAATGATCCTGTAACCAGTTGTACTACTGTTACAAGTGGTGTTTATGTGATTGTTTTGTTCCAATACTTGTAATATGTGTTGGTTTCATTTGTTTTGCCACTGTTTTCATGGTATCTTGTATGTAATCAAACACCTTTTGACATTCAGGATTGCATTTGGTATAATTTTCAGTTGTTGGGTGGCAATAATTGCACTCTTACATAAGTTATCACGAGTCTGAGCTCATTTAGCTTTACTTGATCATTCACATATAGGTTAGCTTTAAGATATAACTCCTAGGAGTTGTTCTGGTTGACCATCTTTGCCATACTGAAGATCTTTGAGGTAAACTTCTGATACAAGACTTTGTCTCTCTCAAACCTATCTCCCTTAACCACCTGCCATGCCAAAATATATCTTCTCATCAGATTGGGGTTATATGATTCAAGTTTTCTTGTTGATGCTTAAAGTCATTCTGTTCATCGCAAGACCAAGGACAGTTGTTCTTGGAAACATACCGAATTACATGGTTTATTGAAATGCTGAGCAATATCCAGTAGCTAACAATGTTCGTAGATGTGCAGATCGTTTATGTGTATTCTTTTTTGAATCTCTCGGGCAGCATTAATGAAGTTTCAAGTGGTTTTACTCCAGAAGAAGAATAATATGATAGCTA
>JAJJMA010270246.1:1044-11793 GCA_023529015.1 Papaver nudicaule | reverse complement strand
TTTATTGATGAACTAGAGAAAACATAAGAAACTGATCATGCATGGATTTTGATTGACCAACATATATAACTAGTACAAGCTTGATCAATATAGCATTTTAATGATCTTGTTGAAGAACCAAAGAACAACTCGATATAGATACACAAGAAATACAAAGAACACATCAATCAATCGATCACCACCCCTTACAACTTACAAGTACCCCCCCGCCCAAAACGGACCACTGTAATTGCACCACAATGGGGCACAACAAGTCTGGAAGGTGTTACCTCCACAACCCGACACCTTGGACATACCAGCGTCAGCAGACACAAAAAAGATCGAGAGGATTACTACCACAACTAGAAATAAACTAATGAATTTTTTGCTTTCCATTAGCGGCTTTTGAAATTTAATTTGATGGATGAGGAAATAAGAAAGTCGACCTTATATGGTGTACATTTGGTGCTATCTCAATGGTTTGGGAAGTCAACTTTGTAGGGATTTTTAGATAAAGGATAAGATATTATTGATTGTCTCTAATATATTATTGATTGTCTCCAAGACAATCCTAGGATAAGGACGCATGACACAGCCCCAAGGTATGTGGTAAGCATATCCTTAAAGGATAAAACTAGAGTGTAAATGTAAGTATAACGAGCAAAAGTTGTTAGTTACATCTAATACTGAATACTCCCACTCAAACTGAACGAGGTTAGCAAATATGCATTAGGTCGTCTCTAAGAGGCCAGACAAGATCGGAAGTAAAAATCTTGTGGTGAAGGTGTCTGCGATTTGGAGGTAGGAAGAGATCCATAAAGTCAACATCAATATCTCTGCTTTGTGCGTGCATGGAAATCTGGATTCATTCATTGCCAATGCTCTAGCTCCCATGTCGTTGTTAGGAAAATCAGTGGGTTTCCCTAGTTGGGCCCATTCCATGTTTAGTTGGGTTCTAACTATATTAAGAAAGAGTTTGAGTTTTCTAGTTGGAGACTAATACTTGGTGGCCAAGTCTGTATTCTCTATATATAGGACTAGAATTGTGGGTGTAGAGATATCCAACCTAGAAGAGTGATAAAGCCTTGTGCTTAGGTTTTTGGCCTCTTTGTTAGGAAGGGTCGGTGCTACCGTGAAGGTCAATATTGGTGCGAGAGAAACTTGTAGAGAGAGGGTTTGGTGTTTTAGTGTGTAGGTTTCACTACACGAAATTGCCTTTTTAGCAACGGCCCAGGGCCGTTACCAAAAATTAAAGCAACGGCGAGTGGCCGTTGGCGGGACGCCGTTATTGTTGCCGTTACAATAATTACAGCAACACATGCATCTGTTGCAGTAAATATTGTCACGGATGAGACATACCATCATGCCGTGCCGCGTGGCAACCTACTGTAACGGTCTACCCGTTACGGTGGGCAGTAACCGATCAAACAACTCTTAACAGCAACGTTTATACCCGACGTTGTTTTGTGGAGTAACGGTTTATCCGTTTGCCAGCTGGCAGTTTTCGTAACTGTTTTGAAACAGCCAGCACCGTTTGCGTCTGCGTAACTGATACCCTACTGTTAAGGTAACGGAATGTACTGGTGGAATCTATTTTCTAACGGTTTAGCACTTGCCACCTGTCCTCCTGCCGTAACGGATCCAACCACTTTTTCTCCCGTTAAACCACGGCGTATAACGGATAAATTTTAACGGCTTAGTCAACGTTTTTATTCGTGGAAAACGCCTCTGTAACAGTTTTAGGATTTGCCACGTGTTTTTACAACTAACGGAATTGCGTAACGTCTGTTATCGTTGGAAGAAACTGTATTATTTTTTTAAAAAAATAACGCTGGCAAGCGTTAAACCCTGCGTTACAATTGCACCTGGAATACAATTCATTCCGGAATCTGGAATACAGTTCATTTGTGAACCTGCATTACAGTTCTTTCCTGAACCTGCAATACAATACAATTCATTTCTAAACCTGCAATACTGAATCGAAATCCTGTAATTTTCAATTTATTCCCACTGAAATACATCCATTCTCATTCAACTAACACACGCATTTCATTGAAACTCTGAAAATCATACAACCGTTTATACATCCATTCACTACAGTCATTCACAATCCTAAATTTATAAAACTGCACAAGGCAAAATAGATACATACATTTTTGCCTGTGTTATTACTACCCCTAGATTAGAAGGTTGTGTATTTTGGCAGTTTGCAGTTTATGTAATGTTCTGTAATGATACCTTGGATCAGAAGAAGCTTATATACAAGACGCCGAAGTAGTCCGTCGACCTCAGATGTGAGAGTTCTGCGAAACAACGAAACAAAGCTTTGAGTTATCTATATATAGTTGACAGCCACTTTAATAAGATAATATGACCCACTAAGAGAGTTGTCTATAATGATATGAATACTCCCTCCGGTTCTAAAAGATAGGCACGTTTGACTTTTTTTTCAAAAATTAACAAACTTAATAAAACCAATATTAAGTTCCTCGACTATTTGAAGAAAAAAAAAGTCAAATGCGTCTTTCTTCTAGAAAAGGAGGGGCATATACTTTAGGTTCATACAAACAACTTCATCTCAGTTTAAGTTGTGTGGTAGGGTTGCCGAAGCCCTGGCATACACCTACGACATAATTCTCATCTTATATGGAAGAGAGAACAAGGTACAACTTGCTCAAATTTCACCACAAAACGTAACTGATAATGAGTTGTATGGCAATAGAAAGAACTACTTCACCAAAATTCATGTGATTCATGTTACTAACTAGTAGAATAGTAACTTATGTTAACTGCATACATGGCAAATAAAAAAGAAAGATTCACTGCAAGCATCTTCACATATAAGTGATTCTGCTGTCATTATAGGATAAGCAATTCTACTGTCAATATAGCTAAATGAGCCAGTACACTTCCCGCTCATATGTGTAGGTTGATTGCGTCTAAACAAGAAGCAATCTGCTGACATACAAGAGTGAGTACACCAGCCTCTCATTGTCTAAAGCTCCATCAATCACACGAAAGTTCACTACTCACCGAATACCCATACAATTCTCTTATTATTATGTAACATGCCATACTACTCATACATCTAGCAAATATAGCATGAACAAAGTTTGACCTTAACTATCTCCTACAACAGGGAGACCTAAGTGCAACATACATCTAATTCGACCAAAGACTCATACATTTTGATTTTCTGAGCAGGTATAATAATAGTTCACTCACCAATGGGAAACAAAGATAATGGTAGCCGAATGTGCCCATCGATTCTGATAATCACGAAAAGCTTTACACTGATGTCGCTGAATGTGCACATGTAAAAACATAACAGGACAATGATACATTATAACAATTGCAATGCTTGCTGATTTATAATATATCATTGCCACGTTGTGCTTTTGCATAAATACAATGCCAAAAAAAGCAAACCGGGTTATCATCTCCCATTGGAACATACAAAGCCCAGAATTGCAACAGTGAATCCTCGCAAAACCCAGAAAATGTGCCTATTAATCCAAAGCATGTAGCACATAATATTATAAAGAGCTCATATGATATGCATGTAGACAAACCTGAAGTTGAAAAAGGTGTCCTGCAGCAGCACCAAGTGGAGAAAGAAACCTCCTCACAAGACAAAGACAATGTAGTAAGTAAAAATCAACCAAGAGAATTTAAAAAAATTAGCGTATTCGTAGTTTACTCACCAATGTAAATTAGAGAGGTAGGAGTATTGGCTGGAAAGTTTGTTGCATTGAACTCCTTCATTTGCAGCAATCTTTCCAAAAAATACCCCTCCTCTCCAAAAACTACATGGTGTTTTGGAAAAACAATAATGCATGGCAATTGAATACCTGAAAGCAAATTTGAAGAGATTACATCTGAAGGGAAGCTAACTTAAGATCTGCATGGGCAACTTTTCTAACATCTGACTTGCCATGCCATCATCCAATCAACAACAAAAGCACAGATGTATCAATGTCCTGCAATGCTATCCAAATGGGAAGTAAACTATCCTTGAAAGATGATGGAAGTAAGTAAGAATCAATACAGTCATGTCTTTCTCCTTCTGCACTGGTGTTGGTACGGCCACATTGAATCCTAGCAAAACAAAGATAATGGTAGCCGAATGTGCCCATCGATTCTGATAATCACGAAAAGCTTTACACTGATGTCGCTGAATGCGCACATGTAAAAACATAACAGGACAATGATACATTATAACAATTGCAATCCAGGCTGATTTATAATGTATCATTGCCAAGTTGTGCTTTTGCATAAATACGATGCCAAAAAAAAGCAAACCGGGTTATCATCCCCCATTGGAACATACAAAGGCCAGAATTGCAACAGTGAATCCTCGCAAAACCCAGAAAATGTGCCTATTAATCCAAAGCATGTAGCACATAATATTATAAAGAGCTCATATGATAAGCATTTGTAGACAAACCTGAAGTTGAAAAAGGTGTCCTGCAGCAGCACCGTGCTCAAAGAAACCTCCTCACAAGACAAAGAAATTGTAGTAAGTAAAATCAACCAAGAGAAACTAAAAAAAAAAATACCCCTCCTCTCCAAAAACTACATGGTGTTTTGGAAAAACAATAATACATCCCATCAAGTACTCAATGGCAGTGAGATGGTCCAATTACACCAAGATAAACTAATGATAATAACACAAACTAATGTATTCGTGCTTACATCTCAACATTTACCCATAAAAAAGGTTTAACAGATCTCAACTTATGCTATTGTTAAAACCCTAACTTTGGTTTAACCTATGGAAAGAGATAACAACCAAAATAAATCTAATCTAAACTAGAAATCTACTTAGATTACCAGAGATATGAGCGAGAAAAGTTAGATCTGAAATGGTTTTGATTTTTGTAGAAGAGGGAAAACATATTTGATAGGGAAACCAAAATTTCAGGAAGAGAGAGATGATTTTTGAGATCTAACTTTGAGCTCCAACTTTCGGATAAGAGAGGAGAGTTCAATAATAGATGAGAGATTTGCTTTTCACTTCGATTAATGAGCCGAAAACACGAAAAAAATATCTGGTCAACTATGTCAAGTCAATTTAAATTTGTGGTCAACGGCATAAGTGGGTGGGTTTTAAGCCATGGGACAACAATCTAAAAATCATGACATTTTTTTGCTAGTTGAACATAATTACCATGAATCTAATCCTGCAGGATCACTGATCCTATCCATTTATGAAAAATTCAAGGAAGAATCCTTGGAAGAACCCACTTTGGGCAAGTTTGAGTTACAATCTTCCTCTGAACACCAAAGCACTCACTAAAATAGTAATGTTTCTGAGACGGTTTTGTTGTTTCCTTTGGAAATTGTAATACAGGTGAGACGGTTTTGTTGTTTCCGTCGAAAATAGTGATATTTATGAGACGGTTTTGTTTTTTCCGTAGAAAAATAGTGTTGTATTTGACAATCTTCCTCTGAACTCCAAACCACTCCCTAATTTGCCATACTCCGAGCCAGGCTCTTCCAGAGTAGCACTGATCCTATCCAAAAATGGCAAATTCAAGGTGGAATCCTTGTAGAACCATAAAGGAACCCATTTTGGGCAAGTAGGAGTTACAATCTTCCTCTGAACTCCATTTCAAATCCCCAATGGCAGTGGAAAATAGTAAGTTATGAGACGGTTTTGTTGTTTCCGTTGAAGAAATTGATGTCTGAGACGGTTTTTCTGTTTCCGTCGAAAATAGTGATATTTCTGAGACGGTTTTGTTTTTTCCGTAGAAAAATAGTGTTGTATTTGACAATCTTCCTCTGAACTCCAAATCACTCCCTAATTTGCCATACTCTGAGCCAGGCCATTCCAGAGTAGCACTGACGTTATCCAAAAATGGCAAATTCAAGGTGGAGTTAATGTAGAACCATAAAAGAACCCATTGTGGGCAAGTGAGAGTTACAATCTTCCTATGAACTCCATTTCAAATCCCTAATGGCAGTGGAAAATAGTAAGGTATCAGACGGTTTTGTTGTTTCCGTTGGAAAAAAGTGACGTATGAGACGGTTTTGTTTTTTCCGTAGAATAGTGATGTATCTGGTTAGAATAAACAACTTTATTGGTCCAACATGTGGCCAATAAAATTGGGAATAGTCGCTAGATATTCTAATTTTTCCATCAATCTCTCCCAACTTTCTAATTTTTCCAATTGGAGGCTAGGGTTCCTTGGAGACGCATCTGGGAGCTAGGGTTCCTTCATTTCGAGGTGAATCTAAGGGTTTCTTCAGTAATTTCTAGTTTCTGTTTTAGGGATTTGTTTGATATTGTTGTTTGGAGATTTGTTTGATATTTGTCTGATTTATGTTAACTAAGAACTGTTTTGTTCAAATTGAAATTTATGTTAACTAAGACTTAAATTTATGGATGATTTCATGATTTAGGTTTGAATTAATTTGTCTACTAAGATTGTTTATATGAATTTGTTGTAGGATGGTGTTGTCGCGCGTAAAAAAAATGTGAAAGAAACGGAAGTTGAAGTTCCTTAAAGACCTCAAAGATGGAGAGAAGATCCAAGTGGAGACGCTGATGGGAAGACCTTGCAAAAAGGGCGCAGAACAACTGGTTAAGTATGTTCGATATCTAGCTGTAGATGGCAATGTATTGCCAGTATCAGTGTTTCACTGGTCGCGTATGCCTGGAAAAAAAAATTTGGCAAGCAATACGAAAAATCAAGGTAATTGTGTGCCATTATTACTTAAAGAGTTGTTGTACAGTGAATTTTCTTTATCTCAAAAATTGTAATCTGCTTTTTTATGTCAGCAAAAATTCAGCTTTTCGGAGGACGTTGATGTTGATAAACTACTGAGTAAGAAACTGAATGAAACATGGAGGGATCACAAGTCCAAGATGAAAAAGAAAGGATTCGACAAGGAAAAAACTCTGGAAGAAAATCTTGCAAACCGACCTAAGCAAGTTTTCAAGAGTCAATGGAAAGCATTGGTTGAACTGTGGAGCCAGGAGGACAACCAAGTAAGTTGCTCCATTGGTTTTTCTTAGTTTTGATTTTTGAATTACTAGAGACCCTATGTGTGGCTACTTCCACTCTATTATATTCTCATGGGAATGTGTTTTGTTCGTTTCTTTGTCACAGGTTAAAGCTGCTAAGAATGTACAGAACATATTGAAACAAAAAGTTAAGCACACCTGTGGCCGTAAGCCACACATAGAAAAAGCAATAGAGGTAAAGCATATGCCCAGCACTAAGATTATTTATGATGATTTGTTATATAGCTTGTATGTACAATATTGTCTACTCAAAACTCTTTTTACAGTTGCAAGATAAACTAGGAAGATTCCCTGAGCGGCTTGAAATATTTGAGGAGACCCATCTAAAGAAACAAAAAACATCGGATGGATCAGAAGTTCGAGTTATGGAACCTGTGGCAGCTGAACTACACGTACACTTTTATGACTGTATACTTTCTTTTCTGCATTTAAATTTGAAAAGTGGTTATCAAAGTTGATGCTTACATCAATTTTGAACATGAACTATGTTTAGGGTCGAATGGTGGAATACCAAAACCTGGCTAGCCAACCTGAAAGTGGAGTAGTTATCTCTGGGCCTAATGATTCAGTTGCAGCTGTGATGGGAGCTGATAAAAAGGGTCGTGTTCGATGTCTTGGAAACTTTGTCAAGCCAAAAGAATTCTGGGGTGGTCAGCATGAACCCAATTGGGCTGCAAAGTTAAAAACCGAGAACCAGAACCTTAGACGTGAGCTTGCAGAGAAGGATAAGCGGATTCGATATCTCGAGATTCTAGTTGATGATCCTTCAATGAAATGTTTGGGGGTACTTATACATGATAGTTTTCTTTCTTAGTGAATGGGTAAAAATGAATACTTTTGGTAATTTTCAATTTATTCACTGAATATTGGCTCTTCTGTGATTGGCTTGTAGGGAATTGTTCAACTTATCCAGACTCATTACTCGAACAGCAGAACACTTGTGGTATTGTCTCCTTTTTTAGTAAATTGTGTTCATTTAATGTGTTCTGTTTTTTGTTTGTCATTTTTATCACCTAGTTATTTGCATAAGTTCGATTGGTTATATTGGCTGCAGCTTTAGATAACAACCAAACCCCATTGGAACATACAAAGCCCAGAATTGTTATGTGAATCTGAGTTAGAAATGAGAAAACAGAACTTGTCAATAATAGGTTCAATTTTCCATATTTGCAGTTTGACTGGATGGTGCGGGCTGGAGAACAGGAGAAGCATAATGAAACTGAAGCATCAAATGACACTGAAGCACCAAATGACTCTGAAGCACCAGCAGACAAGGATCAAGTGACTTCTGACAATCAAGGATGATTTAACTTTTGGTGTAATTACATGGCAGTCTTGTTTAAGTAATGTTAATGCACAAGTTCTAAAGGATTTGATAATTTTAGGGTTTTTTTAAATGTACCGGATGTTGAGGCAAGTAGGAATGTTTAATCTAATTTATGTTCAATTCTGTGATCAGTATTCAACTGTACTGAACTTGCATTGATAAATCTTACATCCCAAAATAAACCAAAAACCACAATCGTACTGACTTATACATTGTACTGATAATTCTTACATCCCAAAAAAACATATGAACTTAAACAAGGAACTAAAAACACGAAAATGACTATGTCAGAAACTTAAATTGAAACATTCAATCAGAAACAAGGTCAATCATCTCAATGTGAGCATTTGCAGCAGCAGCAACACCAGCATTTGCATCAGCAACAATATTAGCAGCAGCAACACCAGCATTTGAACCAGCAACAATATTAGCAGCAGCAACACCAGGAATCCCCATCTTCAAATTCAACATCCTCCTCACTGTTGGTATTCGCCGGAAACTGTTGATATTCTAACCGCCGGTAACTGTTGGTATTCTGACCTAATTTGTGCATTTTGCTAAAAATTACTAGAAAATAAAACTGACCCATGACCCATGCTTGGACATAGGAAAACACAGAAAAAGAAGAATAGACCAGCCTAGACCAGCCTTCCTAGCCACAGCTACATTAGGTAATGACTAATAGTAATAAATGTTGCTAATTATGGTGCTGGAAACGCGTGGGAGGAGGAGTGTTCTCAAGAGATAAAAATGGGCATAGGGAAATGGAAATTGAGATGACTTTTGATCAGAGTTGTGTCTGAAAAGAAACCGGTTTTTTACACCGGATTCTTACACCCCTATGTGGCATTAACATCCACCATAGATTCCCACCCACCCAACCCCAGCCAAGATTAGCAGGCTCCCCTGCTATAAGAATGAGCCAACCATAACATGCCACGTTATGGTGTAAAAATCCGGTGTAGGAAATCCGGTGTTTTTAAAGTGTTTTCGGGAAACAACCACCGGCAGTAAATGTGCATAAATAGACGCGTTAATCTTGGTGCAAAGATAAGAGGAGATTTGCAAAGGTATACCAAAATATAGAGTAATTAGAGAAATTATAGAGAAAAGTGAGAAACCACAATGGCTGATCAGAACAACAACAATGGTGCAAACAATGCTGATCAGAACAACAACAATGGTGCAAACAAGGCTGAAGATTATTTATACTTTCAGTTCGTGAAAAAACATGCTCTCGAATTGTCGTGGATTTCAATGGAAAACTTGGTGAATGAATTGAAAAGCCAAATCAAGATAAAGAAAGCGAGAGAGAAATTTCTTCAGTTGATGGCTGATCATACTCCTGAGTTTGATCTATGGTTAAGCCAGAGGGAGGCAAGGAAAATCAGAAAGATGGGTGGTGATGATCATTATGGGAGGAGAAGTGAAACTGAAGAAGAAAGTGAAGAAGAGGAGAATCAAGGTCAAGTAGCAATGGAAGAAAGTGAAGAGGATACAACATCTGAAGATGAAAGAGATCGTCAGAAAGAAAGGGAGAGACTTTTCCGTCTGTATTGGAAGGAGAAAAACCAATACCCTGCGATTTTTGCTAGAACTATGCTTGAATCTGATGAGAAGCAGGAATCTGAGGCGTCTGAAGAGTTGGAGGATGAGGATGCAGAGGAAAATGAAGAAGAAGATGATGAAAGGAAAGGCTATGGGACTCCTGCTTCTAGTGCTGATGATGATGTTGATCCTGAGGACTATTACCACATGATGGGAGATGATGACTCAGATCATGGTGCCGAGGATGATAACTAAATTCCCTCGTTGCAGACCATATTTGTAAATCTTCATCAATTTTGTTATCTTCGAGAGAGGTTTCAATTTATTGAAGCTTGAAGAAAAATCCTCTCGAAGACGGCTAATTAGGTAGTAGTAGTAGTCTTTGTCTCTTCTTGTCTGCTCAGGTTGTTATTTATCGGTTTTAAGTGTTCATGTTTTTTGGTGGTTGGTGGTTTTCGGGAAAGTTCAGGTGTTATGTTGGTGGATTTTGGGAAAAGTTCAGGTTGTTTTGGAGATTTTGGGCTATGATGCAAAGTAGCCCTTGTTAACTGGTTGTAAATGAATATCTTTAATGGAACTATTTTGTTAATGTAATGAATATGAATATCTTTGTTTTTTGTTTTAATGATTGAAAGTGGGGATGAAAGTCTGAATGATTAACAAACAAAAGATTGAAATTATTGAATATGATTTTCACTGATAAGAATTGAAGAAAGAGTGAGTGATTTTCAGATAAGACACTAGCACTAGGCAATGTTATGTAGTCTATGGAACTGCTGCTTCAAGTGCCAAATTACATGGAGCCAAAATTCTAGAGCCAGAATTCTGGTTGAAGAATTTCAAACAACCAATAAACAGATGGAAT
>JAJJMA010270244.1:0-16392 GCA_023529015.1 Papaver nudicaule | reverse complement strand
CCGCGTTTTTTTTGGTCACTTGATTAGTCGATAAGAATTAAAATACTATGAAAATCTGGATCTTTTGGTCTCTTGATCGGTCGATAAAAATTAAAACGCTAAGAGCATTTTATATAGGTAGTGTCACTCCTTCAAAATGTAGAAAAGACTACCAAAGTAGGTTTTATTAAGGGTTGTGACCAACCCACTTTGACCCCAAACACTATCAACATTTTCTTCATATAAAAGAGTACTTGGTAGTGAAGACTAACTGTCAATCGTTAAATTGAAATTTGAAGAAGGAAGGACAGATAGTCTGTTGTGTATTCAATTTTTGTTCAAAAAAACTCAGCATGTATTCCGTATAGTCCTTTTCACCACGCCCATAGTGGACTTTCTTTTTTCATATGAGTACTCACTCCTTCATTGTGAACAAGTTAGTCTCATTTGGAGACTCCCACAGAAAATATTCTAAAAAATTCTGAATTAAAAGGACCAATATCAATACCCGACAACTATACCATTCTGTCAAATAGAGATCTGTGGACGACAGATGAACTATGAACAATCATGTATGTCATTGTATTGTTGAACAACTATCATGATATATATCTTATTTAATTTAACTCTCTAATTTTTTGGATGGATTTTTTTTTACATTGTAACAAAATCGTTAATTCACATCATCATAAATCTAAACATGCGCCACCCCCACTAATGAATCAGCTACTACTATTTTGTGAATTTTTTGATGATTTAATCCTACGTTGAATTTCCTTCTCTAATTCTTCCATCCCTCCTACTTCCTCTAATTCCTGCAAGCAAGAAATGAACACAATTGTCAACCAGAGTTGTACAAATTACGAACCCAAAATATATTTAGTAATTCTTTTTTTGTAAATATGATTTGATTTATGTTGTGAATGTCACAGATCATCATAATCACAATTAACATCGGAATCTTTCTAATTAATCAAATGGGATGTAGGACCCACCTTAGGACCAAGAAACAACCCATATGGTACTCCATTAAATTTGTCCATGTGATGAATCTACAATACAAACAAAACCAAATCGACGGTCAAAAAACAGCATAAACAAAGAAGAGCTCACTCCAGTGTAGCAATGTTGTATGACTTACTTGATGTGCAGCAGCAACCTCACGGAAGTAGGGAACATTAGCAATGGGTCCCACTGGAAATCTACGGTGTACAAGACCATCATGTACAAACATGTAGGCCATACCAAATACTGTAATTCCTAGTCCCTGCATTAACAACACTCAAAACACAAAACTCAGCATTTAACTCGGAGTTGACTCAGTGAGTTCTTATAGTGAATGAATGAGTGACAGGAGGACTTACAGCTCCAAAGCAGAGACCAGGAAAGAGACCTTTATGGAAGAACCCATAATTCAGAAGAGCTATGGCTGGAACAGCATTGATAATGGCAAACACATCATTGAGCTCAAATGGACCTTCTCTTGGTTGATGATGAGACTGTGTCAAATTTAACACAAAATCTCATGAATTCCAATGTAAAATTTAACAAATTTAACAATTTGAGCTGAATTACTAAGTTTACTACAAACATAGATACCTCATGCATATGCCATAAAGAAGCATGCCAGAGAACTCTGTGAGCCCATCTGGCCCAGAATTCCATTCCTACCTGAAAATTTGAACAACAGTACCCACAGCTCCATTAGTATCCTAGTTCCAGAATTCACAAGTATTGAGTTCTATTTTGAATTTATATCTTTATTTTATGTCTTGAAATTTAGAAGGAAAAAAATATTGTTCAAATTTGGAGAAATTCCCTTTGTGGAATAAAATCAAACAGTTTTCATGAGAAGGTAAAACTGAGGGGGAAAATGAAAACTTACTGCGGCTCCAACAGATAAGGCAAATGTACCAAACATTTCAGCAACAGGGATATCTCCACCACCTTCCATTTGCCATGAAAATCTCAAGTAAACAGAAGCAATAGCCATGGAAGTAATACCGAGCGTAGACATAATTGCAGCAACTAAGTAAGTATGTCTTTCTGATTGTTTCCTTGCTAATTTCTCTGATATTCTTATCGATATCTTATTTAATTCTTCTGAATCCATTGACGATGACGACGAAGGAGAAGAAGAAGAAGAATCTGGTTCTAATTCTTGGAAATTGCTGTTGATTTGTTCGGTAATTCTAATAAGGGGCTCTGATTGTTTCTTCTCTTCTAAAATGAAATAAACAGTAAAAGGAGTCTTTTTTTTCTTGTTAGTTGAGAAATAATTACATGATTTGTGTCTACAATGAATTGGGAATGAAACAAATGAAGAACCCAAGAAGGGTTTTTGATGAAATGTTGTTTTTGTACTTGTGATGGTGGCGACGGAGAGCCCTGCCGCCATTCTTCTCAGTTGTTTGAAAACAGAGAGATATGGGGTTTTCTGAAACAGAGAGATACTGGGTTCTTCTTCTTCTTCTTCTGGGGAGAAAAACAGAGTGATGTAATAGAGGGGGGTTTTGGCCTTTGATTTTAAGGGAGAGAAGGGGAGAAAGATAAGTCTAGTACTGAATAGAATCTGAATGAATGGCCTAAAACTTAAATGCGTTCGGTATTTTATACCCCATTGGTATGGGTGGGAGGGATAGACACGGTTTAGTAAAAAGTGAGTGACAGATATCACCTCAACAATATGTGGAAATGAAATATGCATGAGATTTTTTGAATCAAGTTTTTATGGTTACTTTGTTATTCCACAAATTCTTTGTTGGTTTGCAACAAAATAGAAAATGACAGCAATGTTTTAGTATAATTTCTTGATTGCCATTTGGTGTTTCAAATTAGGCCAACTTTAATGGGAGATTCTCCCCCACATCAGCTATTTAGCTAAGTTTAATGGCAATTGCTAGTTAGCAGTGCTAATTATCCGTCTAGCGCTGAGTCATAGAGCGGTGAGGTGTTGAATGGTAAAGCGCTAGAAAATATCAGCCATCAGATCTAACATATACGTTATGAGCCATCAGAGCTCGTAAAAATATTCATTTCGGCACTGAACCATTAAGCGCCGGTTCACTTTTCTACCGCGAAATCATTCAACGCCTAACTAGCAATGCTACTTCGAATGCTAGTTCTTTCTGGAGAGAGAGAAGTAGCATTCAGAGAATACACCACGCTTTTTCTAGCACTAGCACTCCCATTAGACTTAGCCTAAGCTAATTATTTTCAAAGTTGTTCGGATACACTTGGAGAAGTTGATATTCATTTTCTAGAATAAAAAAATTAGTGAGAGTGGCCGTAAAACTAGTAATCAAAACCAATTCGTTAGAACAAGCACTACCGTTACCAAAAAGCAGCTAAAAAAATCACATTGTGACCAAGCAAAATGGAATAAAAATTCCAACCACAATGGTTTGTGGCTACAATCAGCGGCCACTGAGTATCCGGCAAAAAAGGGGATGCGGCTACTGAGTAGCCGCTTGTTATGATATTTCCCTAAAAAAATCCATAAAAATCCGATATATACTAAATATCGGTTAAAAGATAGAGGTTTTGTAATAAAAACAAAATTAATCAGCGGCTACTGCATTTAATTCACGGTTACTTAGTAGCCGTTGCGGCTTCTCAGTTGCCGCATCTGGCAGACATGGAGTAACCGCACAGTGCTACTTAGCTACAAGGAGGAACAGATTTGTTTTTCCTTGTGGTCAAGCAAACATTGTTTTTTATTGATCTGTTCTTCATGAATCAATCAAAGCCTCTTTGGAGTTCGCCCAAAAGAAAAAAAAAAAAGCCTCTTAGTTCATGAATCAATCAAAGCCTCTTAGTTCGTTTTTCTCAGTATGAAGAGATTATTTACTTAAAAAAAAAAAAAATTGTTTGACTACAATGTGGAGAAATTAGCCACTGTTTGCATTAAAGTACAACCATAATGCTTGCTCTTATGCATGGATGATGAGATTCTATTGATACATGGCTATTTCAAGCGGAAGTTATTATGAACCAAATTTGAAGCAACAACAAAAAAAAAAATGTACATTTTGTGAAGGAAAGGCCTTTTACTTTTAACTTCGGGGATCAAGTTTCGCTTTGGGTTTCAAGAATGCCATGAAGCACTTGGTTTTAAGCATAATTTCATGATTATCATTTGGTATTTCAAATCTAATTTAAATGTTTTTGGAGTACTTTGGCGCTCGTCTCCGTCCTGCAATTTTTTGAGGATTATGCTTAATATAGGAATGTGAATGGTAAAAACATGAGTGAATCCACCGTCTGAATATTTAGTTTTGCCGAGAAAGACATAGTTAACTAACAAATATTTCTTATCGATTTTGGGAGCAATGTCAAATCTAACGATTTTACCACCAGGCGTAGTCTCATGGTGAGCCCCATTGGTATCCATTTTGTTCAAACCGTCACCTATGCTTCCTTTTTCTACTTCTCTCTCAAGAAAAAAAAAGATTGCAAAGTGGAATCCAGACCCTCAAAAAGTTGATTTTGTGCTCTACCAAAGAGTAAAGGTGCAGATGTCACTGTAGTACAGTGGTAAAGTTGTTCGGTGATGACACCAGCGATCTGAATTCGAAACTCGTCTGCATCGGGGTGGAATTTTTTTCTTTATTTCTTTGGCTAGCTACCTGGGCTTGTAGGTAGTGGGCTTTTTTCATTCGACACAGATGCGCTTTATCAATCAGCTCAATCGGTTTAAAAGTGAAGCACCCTGAAGAGACAGTGACTCTTCCAGACACGTGTAACTGGAAGTGGAAGGCAAACAACAAGCCTTTTGATTTTAGGGAACCCTTGATTGTTGATCAATTGGTGCTCTTTTGGTAATTAAGTCAAATATGGAGGGCAATAAAACACTAGGAAATGGGGATGACGTGTTTCCAACACTAACAAAGAGATGTAGGAACAAGAGACGGACAAACAGCAAATGGATGACCCTCTCCCGCCTTCGCGTGTGTGGTGTTGGCAAATCACAATCTAATGCTAACGTGTACGTATCTCATTGACGTATTCCTGGAATTTACCAGCTTTTTAAAATGAAAATTTTATCTTGCCAAAATTTGGTCAACGCTTCTATATGGACCGAGCTATTCGGTCACATGACCGAGGCTGTGAGAGGGAGGAGGAGGCGCCAGTTAGCAGGGGGCCCAATAAACATTGTTCTTCTCACAGCCTCGGTTATGTGACCGAATGCGCTCGGTCCATAGTGCTTTTTTGAAATTTGGTTTATAAAAAAAAAAAAAAGCGATTACCCATGGAAGAATCATATCATGCTTTGCACATTTTCAAATATGTATACAGTATACTAAGAGTTACGTTTACAATTATACTAGTTAGTTAGACGAAAAGAATGAATGAAATGGTTAACCAATTTCGTTGTAACTCGAAAAAAATAAGTTTCTACCACATCTTTGTTATTTTCTTCACGACTGTTTATATTTTCATCAAATTTGTTGCAAACTATTAGATAATAATGCTCACGTCATTGGGGCGGATCCAAAAGAATGGGGGCAGATTCTGATTTTTTATGAAAACCCGTTCACCCAAACATAATTAGGCAATCCCTTATCTCAGTGTCTAAAATACCCCCACACATATTAAGCTACCGATTAACTCAAAACAAGTTACCGATTAAGCTAACCTATCTACACATTAATCTACTTAGCCACCGATTAGCTTAGGTTGTGTTATTTTTGTTATTTTGAGAGAGAGTTAGAAGAAGAAGAAGAAGAAGAAGAAGAAGAAGAAAAAGAAGAAGAAATTCTTTTTTTTGGTTGTTTTGAGTGAGATTGAGCGGGGTGAATCTTCTTGTCTTGAAGGTGCTCATGCTACGAATTCATCTTACGTGGAGGAAGCCATGGATTGTTGGAACTCTAC
Source organism: Papaver nudicaule (assembly GCA_023529015.1). Taxonomy (NCBI): domain Eukaryota; kingdom Viridiplantae; phylum Streptophyta; class Magnoliopsida; order Ranunculales; family Papaveraceae; genus Papaver; species Papaver nudicaule. Next base: position 10,539 of record JAJJMA010270244.1, on the reverse strand, counting down.
CACTCTAGAGAAAAGCCATGAACAAGAGTGTTTGGAAGAAAATCAAGAATCAAAGAAGGGAAATGAAGTGAACTCGACTCCAAATCAGGTAGTTCTCTAATTTGAAACCCATTAGCTTGTAATGGTTGATTGACGTATGAAAAATCAAACTTTGCATGCCTTGAATGTTGCAGTTAGAATATTCGGTAGATCCAGACCATTAATGGAGCCACCGAATATCCCAACCACCATCCGTACATGCACAATAAAGTAACCATTCGGTTGCTCGAAATCTCTTCTAAGCTACCGAATGTATACTCGGTAGTCTAAGGTGATTTAATTAGCTACCGAATGTGTACTCGGTGGCTCAAATGGTTGCCGAATCATATTGATTTTTGGTACAGAATATTGGCCAAACCTCATCTATATTCGGTGGCTTAATTAGCTACCGAGTGCTGCTTTCCAGTACTACTCAGCAGTTCGTCTATTTCATCGAGCTACCTATTGTTGTTAATTTTCCAATTTAGTTGTCTAATATTTTCAATCTTCTTTGTAGCTTGTACCCTTTGGGAACCTTCCCGAGGATGATGTTGTCGAATATGATTCATATTTGCGACCCGATACCTCCTCACACTATCTAACTGACTTGGTATGCCTCCTACACTTGTATTTATCTATGATTTTATCCCGTTTGGTTTGGTTTTCTAATTGTTGTGACTTTCTCGTCTAGACATGGAAAGAGAGGAAAGATGCAAAGGCTTGGCTTGAGGCGCGTGCAAAAGAGATAATGTGCGTAGTAACCACGGGACGAAATTCAAGGTGGAATAGATTTGAAATGATTTGTGAGTGCGGTAGGAAGGATGAGAGTCATAAAGCAAAGGGTTATAAGCTTATAAAGAAGACCGACATGATTTACGATACTCATTCAAAGAAGACCGATTGTCCGTTCAAGATTCTTTATAATCTAGGAGGTGATGAGTTGTGGAGAATGAAAGTAATGAATGGTTATCACAACCATGATGATCAGGAAAGTCTTGTTGGGCACATTGCTTATGCTAAGTTGACTCCACATCAAATGGATCTTGTAAGGGCGATGATGGGCACAAGTACCGGGAATCAAATCCTCACTATGATAAGGGAGCAAGACCCTAATAACTTGTCTACTTTGAATACAGTTAAAGCCGCGCAAGCCATGTTTAGAAAGATCGATTGGGATGGTCGATTGATTATGGCTCAATCGGCTTGGTTATGCGAGCAACACAACTACACAATGAGAAGACAAACCGTAAACGCGGAAGTGAAACGTATTTTTTTGGCGCATCCGGATATGATTAAACTTGCAAGATGCTTCCACCAATTTTTGTTGATAGACTGCACTTACAAGACCAATAAATACAACATGCCGTTGATCAATATTATTTGCCACACATCGGACAAACAAAGTTTCACCGTGGCTTGGGGATTGATGGATAGGGAGATCGAACCAAGTTATGTTTGGATGTTGAACAAGGTGAAGGGTCTTTACAATCCGGGTGAAATTCCAAACGTTTTCGTTACAGACAACGAACAAGCCTTGATGAATGCCATCCAAGAAGTATTTCCGGGCTCCCACAATATTCTTTGCACTTGGCACATCCAATGTAACATCAAAGCGCGTTGCAGAAAGCATATTCAACCAAAAAGGCCTCCAAAAGGTGCGGACATTGAATTAGAGGAACGGGAACGTCTTAGTAAACTCACCGATGAACAATGAGAGTTAGAGGAAAAAAAAGTTTGAGGAGGAGTTTAAGGATGGTAACCGATTATTTTTGCTATTTCAAAAATGATGGGATAAGTTTGTTTGGTTTATGACCGAGGCAGAGTATGAACTGAACCTGGAGGCTTGGATATTCGAGTGGAGTCAAAACCCAAAACACAAGTTGGCAGTAGAGTATTGTCAAAAACAGTGGTTGCCGCTAAAGGAGATGTTTGTTCGTGCATGGACATATGATTATAAAAACTATAAGAACGATGCAACAAGTGTGGTGGAGAGTCACATGGGAGACTGAAAAGAATTCTTCAAGGAGGTCAAAATGGGGTTGTGTCGCTCCAACATGGTATTCATGAGTTCACCAAGCGTGATTTGACCAAAATAAAGGCAAAAATGGAGTGGAGTAAGCAAAGATATTTTAGAAAGTACAAAGGTCATCCACTTCTTCGTGGTTTAACTTCTAGAGTGTCGGGATGGGCCATAAATCACATGATGAAAGATCATAAGTGGTATATGGAGCACGGTGTGCCGGATGATAATTGCAATTGTAAGACGATGTCGGGGATTGGACTACCTTGTCCGCATAAGCTTGGTAAGTACGTACACAGAATTGATATGAGAGACATTGATCCGTTTTGGAAGCAACTATCTTTCACTCCAAATCCCTCAAAGAACCCCCAAGTTGCTTTTATGGAAACGCCGTTGTGTCATCGGATCGCTACAATGTACGACGCGAACGATTTTTCTTAAAAGCAAAACCTCCACGACGACTTGGAGGTGGAAATGCACCCCTTCTTAAATTTAGATGAAGAACCAATGAAGCAAAAGCCACCAGGAAGACCGCCAACCCTTAAACCAAGAAAACTAGAAAGACTGGAGTTGAAGAATATGAAGATTTCGGCCACAAAGCAGCAGAATTCTTCTGAGTGTGATCCTTCTCTGCATGAGCACACTGAAGCTGACTTTACACCGGATCCGGTTCCAAAAAAAAGGGGACGACCCATTATTGACAAAGGAGAATGTTCAAGGCAAGTGAAACCAAAGTCGGTGCAAGAGACCAAAGTAAGGGTTGATGATGTGTTGGTAAGAACTACGGTACGTCCTCCCATTCTCTCTCAACATTATTTAGAACAACTTCCAGAATGTGTACGGAAGTTTGTTTTAGCAACCGCCTTGCCCTCAGGCGAGAGTTTAGTGATAAAGTGTGCATCTTCTGGAGTGATTGTAACCTCTCCACAAGGCATATGCATAGTGTCAGTCTCGCCATAAAAACGCTCGAGGAGGGATGATATGAAGACCCTATCATGGTCTATCATGGAGTTTTCAACAGCTGGCAACAACCCTGAGGCCTCCACATGTGCAAGAGCTCCGGAACAAAGATCTTATATGGGCCACAACTTCATTTTCCCCGCCGAAGATACAGGTTTCAGAATGCGAATTGCTTCCACATGGTCCTAGGAAAACAACATAAACACGACTATAGGTATGCAACAATAGGTAACCAAATAACTAAAAAAAAACAAAAGGTTGAACCTCTTACCTCGGCACAATAGATTGTTTGCGCCCAAGAATTTTTGTAACCAAAAAGCAATGCACCACCATCGTTAGGGGTTCCAGGAGGTTTTTCGTCATCGTGACCTGTGATCATTTTGAAATTCAAGTGGTGGTCCTTACTTTTCTTATTAACATTATCTTCTACTTGATCAGCAGGTTCTTCTTCTTATTGTTCAATCTGAGTTGTAGGTGCAGGAGTAGCCCTAGCTTGTTTTCTACTATCTCCACCTCTACCTGCACCACCTCCACTAGAAACACCTCTACTAGAACCAATTGCACCTGAAGTCCCTGTACTTGGAACACCCATTTCTCGATTCCATCTATCTGCAGCAGCAGCCCTAGCAAGCTTTTTCTCAGCCTTAGCAGCAGCAGCCTCGATTTCTTTTTGCCGGCGGTGATTAGCTCCTAATTTCTGACCCCCTTTAGTTCGTGCTGGTAGACTTGCCGGAGATTGTATAGTAAGATTGTATTGTACTGGCTTGTCGTGTCTTCTCTTCGTTCTAATTTCCCAGGCCCTAATGAGTACCAAAGTACAAAACAAAGAAAAGAAAAACTAGCATATCAGGTTCTAAAACAAAGTACATGTGTCTAGCACCACTCGGCAGCCCATGTATCTACCGAGTAGTGTAAAATTTAAGGCACAGAACACATACTCGGCAAGCAAAAAAGCAACCGAGTGTGGAGAATTGACCCTCGGTAAAACAATATAGCTGCCGAGTACACTTACTCGGTAGCTCGATAAATAAATGAGTTACCGAGTGGTGTTAAACCCTTCGGCAGCACAAACATACTCGGCAAACATAAGAGCTACCGAGTAAGAAAAATTGTTACTCGGCAGGCAAAATTGCTACCGATTATACCTTAAAAATTTTACAGAAAAAATATGATATGAAAAATCATACTCGGTAAGTCAAAAGAGCTGCCGAGTAGTGTATAATCCATAAGTACTCGGTAAGCAAAAGAGCCACCGACTCTGTAAATTTTCATACTCGGTAGCTCTATAAGCTACCGAGTTATGATGTTCATACATAAACCCTAGTTTTTCTGGGCAAAAATTGGAAACCCTAATTGCTAAATTCATACATAAGCTTGAGAATTACTTCACTGAAACCATTGGTGGAACCAATTCTGACAATGCAGTGTGCTCTCTCGAATCTCCTTCGAACCAATTTTCAATTTGTGGGTCGGGGGATGAATGTCCGTCTCCGTCGTCTTCTTCGCCAAATTCTCGTCGAATTGAAGGGGGAGTAGAAGAAGAAGAAGAATTTGGACTAGGTGAAGGAGGGGGTGTTGTCTCCTTTCCTTTATTCTTTTTTCGGAGCCTTTATATCGACGATGAATCGCTATCGAATCGACGCATAACGACAAATAATCGACGATGAAATCAAATAATGAAGAAGCAACCGAATATAATTGGGAGTATGGGATGAGACTGGTGGTGAAAGAGAAGATAGAGGCGGAATTGGGTGGTGGAGGAGGGGAATGGGAGGAGAAGAGGTGAGGAAGGGGAGGAGGAGAATGAAAAGCTTGTTCTCATTCGGTAGTTTTAGGTTAATATAATATCTCAAGGGTAGTATAGACATTTTACATATTTGGGAAAGGGTATAACTGGTTTATCCCCACCCATTTAGCCACCCCTTGACACATCAAACTGGATAGTCGAATAACCTAAATCTGCCTCATTCTTTTGGATCCGCCCCAATGACGTGAGGATAATAATATAGGGACCCAAGTTCGAAATTTTTAAGAGTAAGAAATCATATGAGTATCCATCAGAAACTAGGGCAAAATCGCGGTTACAGTGTTAGTTACGGCTACTTAGGTTTTCACGTTTGTAGCCGTAAGTTCCTTTAGTGAAACCAAAGTTGTATCGCAGAGTTAGTAGCCGTAAGTGGTAATTAGCAGCCGTAAGTATAGTTACGGCGCCAAAACTTTTTTCCTTAACAGCCGTAAGTACTCCTGTAACTTTTGGATACCAAATGTCAACTAGTTACGGCTACTAATTGCTTATAACTTGCAGCCGTAAGTTACTTACGTCGACTTTCGATAGGGGCATTTGTAGCCGTAGGTTAGTTACGGTTTGCTTCTTCAACCCTTATGTAGCCGTAAGTAGTAATTTATTTCCATGGTTCTGTTTTTTCAAACAGTCGTTGTTCACCAAATGTTTACCACAGGCGGAAGAAAAAGGGAGCTAATGACCTGACCCCTGTTGCTTCCCCCCCAGCTCGTGGGGGTGTTAATTTGCACGCCGACAACAGAGGTTCAAGGGTAGGCCTGGTAGGTGAGGGAGGAAGTGGGAGCGGTGAACATATTTTGGAGGATGTTGCTCCAATTGATGATGCTGTAGTTTCTGAGGAACCACCACCAAATCTGTTATTGACACAAGCAAGCTCTCATGAACATCCAGCACAAGCAAGCTCGTCTGAACATGTAGCACAAGCTAGCTCGTCTCAACATCAAGAACAGGCAAGCTCGTCTCAACATGTAGCACAAGCTAGCTCGTCTCAACAGCCACCAAACGAAAGGAAGGAGAGAAAGAAAGCTGGACCTAGACACCAAAACATTCCAAAGGACGGGTTTTTACGACCAAAGGAAGACGGCAGACGTTGGGGTGAGGCGGAGGATCCAAGTGTGTTAATTGGTTACGAGCATTCATGGGCCGCACAAGTTTGTAAGCAAGTGGTATGAATCAATACTTTTCCCACTTTACTATAATCTTACTTTCAAAATCTAAAATTTAAACGTTTTGTATTTAGGATCATAAAGATGCAGTTCAGCTTTTGAAGCACCAAAAGGCCGGGGTTTGGTCCATTAATGAAGAATCACCAAAGGTTAAGGCTCTGGTTCAGGCTTCAGCATTGTGGCCTGGCATTCAGAATTCTCAGGTTGTCCATGACAGTATTGTCACTGCCGCTTTGAGAGAGAGATATTGTCCTGAAACCGACACCCTTCATTTTGGATTCGGCGAGATGAGTCTCCTCTTGGACGATATGTGGTCCATTGCCGGCCTCCAAAGTGAAGGCAAAGCGGTTCACGAAGGGTACACTGAAAGGATGGCTTGGACAAAACTGTATGACCTATGTTTCGCCACTCTTGGGTGGAACAAAGACAAATGTGAGGAGGAATTCCATATTGCTTCAGGACAGAGTGAGGAAGACCTAAGAAGAACCGCATGCAAACGGACGGTTCGAAAGGTAAAGCTTGATAGGTTGAGGCCTGAGTTTGGGGGTACACTCAAGATGGACCTTTCTGATGAGAGGGCTAAGCAGGTGGCCACAGCTTTCTTGTTGCACCAACTTGGTACCATTTTCTTCCCCGACCAGAGTGGAAACCGGGTGAATATTGGCTACCTTCAGTTGTTGAGGACCATTGAGGGCACCCACGACTATTCGTGGGGTTCGGCAACCCTTGCCTTCCTTTTAGACGGTCTTAGAAAGGCCTCGAGGGCGGGTGCTAGCAACATTGCTGGAAATATTGGTATTTTACAGGTAATTTTTGATTTTCCATCTTCATTTTATCGTAATATGTTATGTTCATCTTCATTTGATTTGTAACCCAACGTTATGTTTTCAATTTCAGTCATGGTTTTATGACCATTTTCCAACACTTAAGATACGCCCAAGATTGAACCGACACTGGAAGCAGGACAAGGTTCCTGAGGTTGATGGGGATGATGAGGACGATGAGGATGATGAGGATGAGGATCCTAATGACGATCGCCCAACAGGTATGAAGTATCCTTTCGAACAAAACCAACTAAGAAAGAAGCATCAGAAGATAGAGTGGTTGAGGGAACAATTAGACGACTTAGATGCATCCCAAGTGGTGTTTGATCCATACATGCGTATAGACCCGGTAACGGGGGATGACAAGCGTGAGCTTTCACCACTTGCTGTCTATAATGGGCCTATCTATCATCCTCATGGGTTTGTCATGACTAATCCTAGGCGATGTCTCCATCAAATTGGTTTTGTTCCGACTGTTGTTCGTCATGAGAACTTCAAATTGCAACCAATAGAGGATGGTACTAAAATTGAAAACAGCTACATCAAGACGGTCTATTCTCCAACTCCATCAACGGACGTATGGAACAATCGTCACCAACCACAATACCACATCCAAATGGGCGAGCTGATTCCTGCATTGGGCACAAAAGAGGCCACCATAGATTATTTGCCATGGTTCTACAAGTGGGGTCATCCTTATGTGATCAACCGCGATCCGGAAGCAATCTGCATCATCGAACAAGAGAAAGCCAAACTCAAGAAGGCCGTTGAAGGGAAGGGGAAGAAATCGTTGGAGTTGTTGGGTAAAATGGCCAAAATTGGGGTAAGCACACTATAAATTCATCATAGTTATGATTCATTGGTCTTAAACTAATCCTACTTATGTTATTTGCAGCAAAAATGAGTGCAAATGTTGGTAACGAGCATGTGCGCCCACATCTCCAGTGGCAAATCTTTGAGTGTAAGTAAACAGGAAGTTCTCAAGAACCAAATCCAAGGAATTCATGACCTTGGACCCCAAGGAGATGCGCTTTTTGAATGCTTCGAGAGAGGTACCAAGAGGCCGCGTGAATCCTCATCTTCTCGGCAGCCTCCTCCAGTATCGGATGAAGAAGAATATATTGATGAAGATGAGGTTATTGAACAACGCCGAACTCGAGGTGGTGGTCCTCACATTGGTGAACCAAGAGGTAATCGTGCTCCTGGTGATGGTCCTCGCACTCGTGGGGGTAGAGCTGGAGCAAAAGGTGTTGCTGGAAAAGGCAAAAAGCATGCTCATAAGTGAAAAACTTATGCCCATTATGAGTGAAAAACTTATGTTATGAATCTGGAATTTATTTTAGCTTGTTTGGATATTAGGTATGCTTTTGTTTATGGATGAATGTGTGGTTTTGTTATATTGGGAAACTTGGGTGTTTACTTATGTTATGACTTGGGTTTGATAGGTGTAAGGCATCTATGTATGTTAAAAATTAGCATTGTTTTATAGTTACAGGAGTAGTTACGGCTACTGAAATTACCCTGGTACCAGCCGTAAGTGAAGTTACGACTACACTTTCCCAGACTTAAGTAAAGTTACGGCTACTAAGCCATATACAAAATCAGCCGTAACTAAACTTACGGCTGCTAAGTTTGTACTTACGGCATGTAACCTTGCGACACAAAAAATTTGATATAAAGGAACTTACGGCTGCTAAGCAAAGTATCGGTATGAGCCGTAAGTAAGTTACGGCCACTAAGATGGACTTACGTCTTGCATCTGAAGCTTTAATGGCAGCTTAACTTACGGCTAGCTGTTCTTCAGATTGCAGCCGTAAGTACTTCTGGTTCACGAATTTTTATTTTCATGGAGTGAATGTGACCTAGTTTTTCAATGAAGTTAGCCTCAATGGAAGGAGATACTTCTAGCTCCATTTCGACGCTTGATTCACTCATTTTGGTTGAGTGAATCAAGTTTGGGTTTTTTAGAAAAAAAGTTAGGTTTTTTTTTTCTCTCTTCTTCTTCTTCTTCAGTTTTTGATTAAGTTTTTTTTTTTAAGTTTGTTAATCATATTTTTGGTTAATCACTGATTATCAATTTGGTTAATCACTGATTATCAAAACATAAAAGGGTAGTTTTGGTATTAAAAAAAAATTACATAGGGGGAGAGCAAAATTACTTCGGGGAACCTGTGATCTGAGGGCTTCAATTTTTTTGGAAGCCCCTGAATCAGCTTTCAAAAAAAGAGAATCAAAAATTGAATTCGGAAAATCAAAAGTAATGCAAGGTTTGTGCGAGTGAGTGTTGTTGTCAGTGCATAGTATTGACACGTAGTGAAAGTGGGATATTGGTCTTCTAAGCAGAACTCGCCACGTTTCCCACCACCACCACCCCATCTATCTATTCTCTAATTTTTGGATGAGGTATTCGAGCATTTTGAGCATCTCCCCCCACTCGGAGGAAGCAATCTCTAAATTTTGACCTAAAATAAAACACTTTTTAGACACTTTTTCTACTGTATTTCTATTCCATTTAACTGTTTCCATTTCCTTTTCAGGAACCAAAACCTCAAATAATTTGATTTGATTGCATCTCTCCTGGTCGTTACATTCAGTACTTTGATAGAGAAATTGGACCCTCCTCCATTATATAGCTCTCTCATTCAATGAACTTACTAGGAGGCAGAGGCAGGCAGTACTAGTCCATGTGTGACCAAACATCTCATTATTATGTTAGACCAGAGTCCCATTTTTTATGACTCCCTTGATTCATCTGAGTTTGGCCTACAAAGTCAGCCTCTAGGGACTTTAGGCGACATCCAGAACCCTACCAAGTTTTACGGTGAATTCTAACCGATGTAGACGAGTTTCGAATTCAGGTCGCTGGAACATTGAATACAGATGACCAAACATATCACTATTATGTTTCAGAACTAGTATGCCATTTTTGATGACTCACTGAGTTTGGCCGACAAAGTCAGCCTCCTGGGTCGTCAGTGACCGTTCCAGCGTTAGACACTTCAACTGGCTGAGATGTGCGGGAAAAAAACCATGAATAGTCTTGACAACATGGTGTGTTAGGTTTGATTACTATGCACGGATGGACCATTATTGAGCACTGACTTAAAACTCTTGAGTGCACGATAATATATATAAATGAGGAATTAATAACGAGATAAAACAAGAAAAAGCAGGGAAAGCGATTCTAAACAAGAAATTCAACCATTTTTATTTCAAATGTGTCTTACAGCCTGCTTCATGGAGTCTCTTCCATAGTTCCACTGCTGCTGCCTGCTGGTCAGGTTTGCAGCTCAAGTAGCAGACTGCATCATTCGTGCAACTGCTGTCCGAGTGCACAAGAAATTACTGATAGGGGAATTACTAATAGCATAGCAGGCCGTCTGTGTGTGCTGATCACCACTCTTTATTGACATTTGATTTTATAGTCTAGTACCTTGATTGATTTATTAAGCGTCAATCTTACCAACTAGGCTCCTGGTGCAGCATTCTTTTAATCGGTAGGGAAAAAAAAACACAGACCTAGAAAAGAGTAAACCACCAGTACTTATGTTGCAGTAGCAGGTTATAAGCACATGTAAGAAACTGAGCTAATATAAAACTTGAAACGTTGTCGCAATATTGACCAGATTTTATAGATTGCAGTAAAGTTGAACAGAATCCAGCAAGTTAACTCCCAATATCCATATCTTGCAGGATAATATAGTACAAGACGTTACGGGAACTGATAACTGAATATGTTTCTACACACTG
>JAJJMA010270204.1:47389-91082 GCA_023529015.1 Papaver nudicaule | reverse complement strand
TTTTTATATCGCTGAGCATATTCTTTGGCGTCACTATTCATCCATGGAAAAAAATATCCTTGCATAGCCAGAGCTCGCTGTCCACTGTGGTTTCCACAATCTCCTTCATGGATTTATTTTAGGAGCTTCTTACCTTCTTATCTTGATACACATCTCAACAGGGGCCCTGAAAATGATCAAAATATTCCATATCTGAGTTCATAGTTCGCCGATCTACTGATTACTTGATGAGCTAAGATCTTTTTTCCCGGAATAGTAGGCGGTCCAAATAATATCTTATCGGTGTCCGGTAATCTGTTTCAGCTGACTCCTCAGTGTCCATTGATAATACTTCTCTTTGCTCTCGCTCATCCACTGAGGACTGGCGTACTCTCTCAATTGCTATAGAAGTGATATCTGGATCTGTCATCATGGATGAAATAAAGGCTAAGGCATCAGCATGCCTATTATCTTTTCTGCAGATGTGTCGAAACCTGATACCATAAATCTCCTGGGCATACTCCCTAGCAAGTTTTAGATACTTCTGCAGTGAAGCATCAGCTACCTGGTACTGTCCAGAAATTTGCCGAATCACCAACTGAGAGTCGCTTGTCAATCTAACATCGCTGATGCCCATTTATATATGAGTAGCATAACATGTATCACCGCCTCATATGCTGCCTCATTGTTGGTCGCCGGAAATTCCAGTCTCAGCGAATGTACTATCCTTTCCCCCTTCGGCGAGGTATAAAAAATATCAATTCCTTTTCCTTCTTTGTTTTTTGAACCATCCACGTACACTTCCCAGCTTGTAGGACTGCTTTTCAATAGCTCTGGAACCTCATTGTCCCGCTCATCTTGCATGAATAATATGTCTTTTACTTCTTCTTCTTCGATGGGGAAATCAGCCAGAAAGTCGGCGATGACCTGAGATCTCTGAGTTGTGCGGATTTCATACTTGACGCCGAACTGCTCAATTTGAGTATTCCATTTAGCGATTCTCCCTACTCTCTGAGAACTGTGCAGGATAGATTCGATAGGAGTTTTGGTCAAGACGGTAATAGGGTGTGCATGGAAGTAAGGGCGTAGACGTTGAGATGCGAAAACGAAAGCTAGGATCAGTTGCTCAATCTTAGTATAATTCTTTTCAGCTCCTTGAAAAGTTCTGCTTATATAATATATCAGCGTTTCTCCTCCTTTGGTTTGCACAAGTACTGCACTGATAGCTCCTGATGTAACCGCGAGATAAACTCTGAGCTCTTCACCGTGCTCTGGTGGCTGAATCGCTGGTAAAGTAGCAAGATATCTCTTGATGCCTTGAAAAGCAGCTTCATGATCTTCAGTCCAATTGAACTTTTCTCCTTTTTTCAAGATGTTGAAAAATAACCTTGTATTACCCTAAATCTCCGAAATGGATATCAACTTGAAACAATAAATGAAGATAATACAGAGCTCCTATGTTTCACTTCATCATACATGGGACAAAAGTGTGTTGTAGAGAAGCTAGTAGCTATTTCTTCTGGGTTGTATCTTACAACAGTTAAAGCATTTGATGTCATAAGCCAGAAGTTAAATGATACAAAGATATTCAAGCTTTGGCATGACCGGCTAGGGCACCCAGGATCTACCATGATTGGTAGAATTGTACATAATTCTCAAGGACATCTTTTACATAACCAGAAGCTTCCATTGGATACAGATTTAAATTGTATTGTTGCTCTATGGGAAAATTGATCCTCAAACCGTCGTTGACAAAAGCTGTTCTTAAATCAAAACTTTTCTGCAGAGGAACCATGGAGACATATGCGGACCTATCCACCCTCATTGTGGTATTTATGGTCCTAATTGACGCATTTGCTAGATGGTCACATGTTTGTTTCTTGTCTACACGAAATGTAGCATTTGCTCGGCTTCTAGCTCAGATAATTAGATTGCGTGCACATTTCTCTGATTTTCGTATAAAGTCTACTCGGCTAGATGTAGCTGGTGAATTTACATCACAAACACTTGATACTAATTGCCTATCCGCTAGTATTGATGTTGAACATCATGTAGGTCATGTTCATACACAAAATGGTCTTGCTGAATCATTTATTAAACATTTGCAGTTAATAGCTCGACCCATGTTGATGAGAACGAAATTACCTGTTTATGCATGGGGGCATGCTATTTTACATGTTGCGCCCTTGGTGCGAATTCGACCTACTGAAAATCATCAATACTCACCCCTGCAACTTGTTTTGGGTCATCAACCAGATGTTTCTCATCTGCGTGTTTTTGGTTGTTGTGTATATGTGCCTGTTGCACCTCCACTACGACTAAATTTGGTCCACAACGTAGGAAAGGCATATATGTTGGTTTTGACTCACCTTCTATTATTAGATATCTTGAGCCATTAACCAGTAATGTATTCACACCTCGTTTTTCTAATTGTCATTTCGATGAGACAATCTTCCCACCATTGAGGGGAGATGTTAAGCAAACAGAAGTACAGAGTGAACTTTTTTGGTATGTACCTACTCTGCCTTATCTTCACCCTCGCACAAATTAATCAGAAATTAAAGTGCAGAAGATTGTCCATCTTCAAAATATTGTTGATCAAATGCCAGATGCATTTATTGATACATCAAGAATAACTAAATCGTACATAAATGCTAAAAATGTCCCTGCACGTACTAATGTCCCAGTTGGACAGGTCGTGTCCATCCCAGCAAGTGAGTCGTCTAAGGTACGCTTGAAGCGTGGACGTCGCATTTGTGTTGGTATAAAATCTGCATAGAGACTTTACACCAAACAACCATGAAGTTCATACACTCAAATGATGATTTACGGTGTGTGGCTTGTAGCAAAGATGATTACGAAATTTAATAACTGTATCGAGACAAACTTATATGTGAATAATCAAAGAGAAGATCTTAATAAACATCAAACTTGTATTTCTGGCTACATGCTACATGGAAATTATGCTTGCAGACCTGAGGAGATACTAACCTAATCCCACTCACACGCCTCAAGCCTACCCAAAAATTCCAACCCTTACAGCGGAGTCCGAGCTCGCCTTATATAGGCTATCTCGTAAGTGGATCACAGCTAATAAGACAATTCATACAATCGTGGTGGTATCAGATATTGTCGAGTAGGTCGGTGGCCTTCGAAATAGCTTTGAAGCTCCCTTGATGTCCTCGTAGCTTTGTCTTTGATGCCACTAGTAAGGGATTACGAGCTTCAGGTGCCGAGCTTATTCCTCGGTTCCTTTCTAACAGTCTCCCACTTAGCGCACATCTTTCCAAATATTCGATTATAACAACTCACTGGTGCACGAGATCCTCCCAGGTTCGATTCCCTACTTCGTTGTCCTTCCTCGTTATCCCGCTCCTTCTTCCTGATTCTGACACGTGTCCAGATGGTATTTTCCCCTCTACAGTTTGCCTTTTTCCTTGTTCGAAGATTGGTGATATTCGAAGAAGGAAACTTCTAGTGCTTCACATTCTTCGACACGTGTCCAGTCTTTAATTCTCCGACTGACACACGTAGCTTTGATTGCTTTTTCGAAAACGACGCCCACTCGACCTTCCACATGCTATGCCGGTCTCGGGTTTATCCTATTTTAACCCATCTTCCCCCTTCCTTTTTAACTTTACTTCTCTTTTAAAATCTTTGCCGCCTGCAAGGTTCTTAAGTTTTTCAAATCTCTTGTTGTTGTACTTTCTCTTTATTGTATTCTAAATCATGGTAAGTTCCTTTGATTCTTCTTTATCTTCTACTACTTCTTGTTTCATAATTCGTGCTGACTTTCTTCTTTCTTTGGTTCCTGATGTGTTCAGGCCCGAAGAACGCTGCTCCTGAAGGAAAGGTTTTCCCCCGGAAGATGATCGACCCCCTGCTTACTTGGGAGGAAAGGGCTGAAATTTATGGGTTTAATACGAAGATTTTCCCTTGTACATGTTTTGAAAGAAAGTTTAATTCAACTCCTGAACTTATTATTAAACATGACTGTGACGGAAGGAGGATTATAGTTTCTGGCGAGAAGTTAGGCGTCGGCCTTCCCATTCCCCTGTACAATCCGAAGAATCCTTTGTTTTACGAGATCTACTCTCAAATCGCCCCTCCTTGTGACATAATGCAGCTGAATGGTAACCCTATTCGGATAATTAACGAGTGGGTGGCTTGCTCGGAGGGTAGATCGTATTAAGAAACTTCCCAAGGATCCGGAACATCCTCCGAGCTTTGGACTGCCAAGAATTTCTTCAAGCACTACAAAGTCGAGAAGAACTTGCTTAAGGAGGCTGCTCCTTGGGGAGTGGGGCTACGAAAGGAACCCAATGTAGGACATGTTCTTGATGATGTAGATCCCACCAGATGTACTATGAACAGACTTCTTCGCCATTCCAGGGATGACGTATGGTTCTCGAAGCCAGTGCTTATCGAGGGCCCTGTTCTCTTTGGTTTTGTCGATGAGGAAAAAATGATCGAACGAACAGAGTTTGAAAGCGTCCATTCTTTCCCCATTGTCGAGTACTATAATATACACTTCTTCAAGGAGGAGAAAAAGAAATCTCAGGAGAAAATTATCGCTTATAAAGCGAAGGTATGTTACTTTTCCCTTTAGCATCCTTATTTATCTGAAATTACTTTTTTACACCGTATTCTTTCTTAGAAGGAGCAAGAGAAGTTGAACAGATTGCAGAGCCAAGGGCGAAGTGAAGATCCGAAGAAAAGGAAAAGGCAATCGAAGCATGCCGACGATGAAAAGGGGACAAGTGGTCAGGTGATAAACACATCCTGCCTCAGCTATGCTATGGATATGAATACATGCCTCTATTTGGAACCTGACAAATTGGTTACTTTTCAGCTGAGCGAGATAATTACTGGTGATCACGGGATGATGGAGTATTCTATTGGAGATCCCAATCGCAAGAAGGTTGTTACTGTAGGAATGGGGAGGAAAGGTGTTCCTAAAACGGTTGTTTTGAAAGCAGTGGGTTCGAAAAGGTACCCTACAAGAGCTGCTGCCAGAGGAGTTGAAGGTTCTTCAAATGCTGCTGTCGAGGATATTGATGACGAAGAAACCTAGGATGATGAGGATGTTCATCGTCTTTTGAAGAAGGGTTCTCTCCCCGAACAACCTCCAAAGAGTTCGGCGCCGAAAACCTCTCGTAGCGATGTTGAATTGACCAAAAAAAACCATTGCCTGTGCTACCCTTAGTGCCTCTGCGGCTGAGTTTGAATCAAGTCTCCCCCATTATGGCATGAATTTGGATGTATACGGTTCGAATCAACGTTTGGTTGGCGCTTTCTCATTACGACAACCTTCGCCTTCCTCAAGTGGCCCTTCTGTTCCTATGAGCTTTTCCCATAGGTCTTACTCTGAGGAAGAGATTAAGCAATTCATAGAGCGGTGCTCACGATCTGGTACTTTTGCTGAAGATATTGCTAATCATCTGAAAGCATATACCAAGGATCCTTTGAATCATCAACTTGACGACTCTCTTACTACCTTTGTTTCGCAAGGCTTTCTCTGGTGTTTGGCATGCCAAGACCCTAGACTCGGAATGGACCAAGCACCAAGCATTCCTCGAAGCGGTAAGTATGCTTGTTTTACCCTTGCGAGTTTTTTCTCTTTTCTCTTATGTGTGCTTAGCAGTGTGTTATTTTCTTTGCAGGGTTATCACCATGGGATTTACCTATTGAATTTGAGTAGATCTCAAGGAAAGGAGATTTCTCGTCTCGACAAGGAGCTGGTGGACTTGCGTCAGGAGAAGGATGATATTTCGAAGGAGCTTGAGAAGAGTAGGGTAGGATAATATAAAGTTCTCAGTTTTTCTCGAATTTTATTTTTGCCTGGTTACTGGAACTGACATTTTATTGCTTGCAATAAGGAGATGTGGTAGATTTGGGAAAGCAGCTCGAAACCGTTGCTGGTGAACGAGATACCTTTTCTGCAAACTTAAAGACTCAGTGCGAACTGGTTTCGAAGCTGGAATTGCAGCTGAAAAACAAAGAGAATGAGTTTGCTGAGGAAGAGCCATGATGATAGGGAGAGGAGATAGATCTTCTTAATGGGAAGATTGCCTCGCTAAATCTACACATAGACGGAGAGTCTGAGAGGACACCTCTGTTTAGTCGTAGGCATACTCGTTGTCTTTTCAGGAAGTTTGGAATGAAACCTCCATTTTACCGTGATGCTACATTGGAGTCTGACAAGGGGTTGGTTTCTCCCAAAGAGGTTCAAGTTGTAGTGGCGAAAATGATAGAGGAAAGAGCTGGACTTGAGGAGTCCGAAGAAGAAGTGAGTGAAGAATAAATTGCTAATGATGGTGGTGAAGAGGAAGATGCGGGGGAGGAAGAGGATGTGATGGAGGAATCAGGAGGCGAGAGGCCAGCTGGAGAGGAGTAGGTGGTGGATGTACATATGAAAGAGGGCGAGAAGCCAAATGAATAGAGTGGTGTTGTGTTGGAAAATAAGAAGAAGGGGGATCAAAGTGAAAAGGTTCAAGCCGAGGAGCCGACTGAGGAATTTTTGAAAAATTCTGTCGAAACTTCTGGCAATAGTGCTGGGATGGTACTGAATCAGTTAGTCAAGCTGTCATTCATGGTGTCGAGGGTGTCCCTGAAACTGACGATGCCAATGTTAAGGAGGTTGCTGAAGATACCGCATAGAAGATGTTACATTCCTTCTGTTATCTTTTATGTACTTTCCTCTTGCTTGTCTGTATTATAGGATCTTTGCTTTTCCTTTTGTTGTGATTTTTGTTTCCCTGTAAATTATGTACTATTGAGCATTTTTGCTCTCTTTTCGTAATGAAGTTGTTTTTCGTAACTTATTTTTCTTCGATATATACTGCTTGCCAAGCAACTCGTGATCAGGCACAAAGTTGACCTTGCAAGTTGTAGGCTCCTAAGGTTACTTAGAGCGCAACTCCGGGGCTTACTTCGATGTGGGAGATAGTAAACCAAGCTAGTGGGGGCTTTCGAATCTCCCTTCCCAAAGGCTTTGAGCTACTTGTCTGGCTTAAAGCAAACACTGGCTATCGAAACCATAAGTACTCATTTTGCCTCGGTACACGAGGTAGGTATCGAAGATACTAGGTATCTTCCGAGAGGAGATAGTGGTGTCCTGATAACCTATTTAGCCTAAGTAAAGTAGAAAACTTATGGTGGGTAGCTGCTATTCTGGGTCTCAATAAGAAGTAGCACGATGGGGGAGTGTCGGTCAAGGCTGGAGCTTAGACATGGTACTATTCTCCTATCGCGGCCTGGCGTTCGACCCTTCTGTTCTCGATAGTCCCTCTTCGAAGCATGTTTTGATACTCGAAAGAGATCCCTCGTCCGCGTAACTCACCTTCCATTCCCGTGAATGTGGGCTAATTAACTGCCTCAGGGTTCCATCCGCCGTAAAGGCTGATGTTAATCCCATTTATCATCCCCTCGACGCCTCAAGAGAGGTCCTCATGGTCGTATGGTAGTGGGTCTAAATGCCTCTAGCTTATATAGCTGCGATGCAAAGTACCCACCGCTAACGGGGTATCTTGTGGGTAGAGGACTGTGCCATGTATCTCGTAGGGCCCTTACGGCTACATGTACATCAACTCGGTGCCTACTGCTCGAGGACTTTTATAATGATTGCCATCAGGGCCTTGGCGTCAAGGCCTTTAATTTCATTGCGTCAAGGCATTAGGGGAGATATGGCATCATGGCCCGTTTGTTTATATGACATCGAGGCCTTAGGATATTTGCCTAATCTGGTAGGGTCTGGAGTTTGAGTCGAGAGGACCGTACTATGCCTATTCGATTTGGAGCTTGAGCCGAGATATAGTATATCGAAATGTAAAATAATTCTTTATTCGAGAATTGATAACGAGGTACATTATTTTTTATGAATAATACTTTCGTAGATATTTCGCATTCCATGCATTCCCGAGCCCCATTCCATCTGTTTCGTCGATTAATTTGTACGCATTTCCCTGCTATACTTGCTTTACTTTGAAAGGTCCCTCCCATGTTGGTTCCCATTTTCCTGCATTTCCTTTTTGGTACGGTGGGATTTCTCGCAATACCAAGTCGCCTGGTTGAGATTCTCTTTCAATGACCTTTTTGTTGTATCCTCGAGCTAATCCTTCTGGTAGTTGATGATGTGTTGCAAAGCGTCTTCTCTGGCTTCTTCGAGATCGTCCATTTTTGCATATATTAAATCAGCTGTGAGGTTTTGCTCCCATGACTTGTATTTATCCGTTGGTATCATTATTTCGGTGGGATGTACTGCCTCTGAGGTGAAACGGAGTCATCCCCGTTGCTTCTCTTCAGGATGTTCGAAATGCCCATAGCACATTGTGCAGGTGTTCGCACCACTGTTTTTGTGGGGTAGCACCCTTTTTTTTCAAGTTATCTCTGATTGTTTTGTTTGTTGCCTCTGCCTGGCCGTTGCTTTGTGGATATATTGGAGTTGAAGTTCCCAGCCTTACGTTGTATTGGTTTAGC
Organism: Papaver nudicaule; assembly: GCA_023529015.1. Classification (NCBI taxonomy): domain Eukaryota; kingdom Viridiplantae; phylum Streptophyta; class Magnoliopsida; order Ranunculales; family Papaveraceae; genus Papaver; species Papaver nudicaule. Next base: position 82,625 of record JAJJMA010270204.1, on the reverse strand, counting down.
AATTCTCTAACATTAGCACTTAAAAATTCTTTTGCATTATCTGAGACTATCTCTGCAGGGACTCCTAATCGACAAAATATATTTTCCCAAAAGAAGGTGAACACATCTCGGCCTGTATGATTCTTTAAAGCTTTAGCTTCGATCCATTTCGAGAAGTAATCAGTTGCCATGATAATGTATTTTCTTTGTCCTGCTCCAGGAATGAATGGTCCCACAATGTCGACCCCCCCACTTTGCGAAAGGCCACGGGCTTAACACCGAGTTTAAATTTGTTACTGGTGCATTGATTCTCTTGGAAAATCCTTGACAAGGGTCACACTTTCGAGATATGTCCTTTACATCGGCATGCATGTGGGGCCAGTAATATCCTTGGGCTTTGGTTCTATGAGCTAGAGCTCTTGCTCCACTATGAGTTCCTGCCTCACCGCTGTGTACAGTAGAACCCCTATAAATAATCCGCGATAAATTAATACTCGCGCTAAAATAATAAATTCTTCTGGTCCCGAGTCGGGGCCAACGTGCTAAATTAATAATTCAATAAAACCATAAATTAATAATTTTTTGAAACTTTATATAGGTCTCATGTGATATATAAATTAATAATACTACAAAATATATAAAATTAATGTTACATTTGGATTTTCCTGTTTGTACTGACATAACAGTTTACGATGATTATCTGTCATGGTTACATGATTTTTGCCTTGGAGATGGGAAGCCATGGTTGAGTTGTGTTTCTGTCACTGTGTATTTTACTTGCTTAAATAAAACGATTGTAACTTAGAGGTCGTAAATGAATAATTCAATTAATCCATTGAACACTGAAGAGTATGTTGAACGTCTAACATGCATCGTACATGTATCTATACATGAAATTTGTTGACCACATTTGTACATACAATAACGTGCAGTATTATAGTATGTACTTTAAGGAGTACACGGTAACCAAAGGGGGTGTGCAATTTCTTTGACTAGTTTTTCTTCGACGATTAAAGTAATTTGGATAAATTAATAAATTATTATTTAAAATGTAAATTAATAAATATTATATTACGCGATTATATAATATCGCGATAATATAATAAATTTTGCCGGTCCCAACGCTATTATTTTATAGGGATTATACTGTAGTTCTGTCACTAGTGCGACACCATCTATCCGATGAACACATCTTAATAGTGGACCCAAGAATGACTGTAGGTATAAAACTTCATCTAGGACTATGTATATTGCTGATCAACTTATTATTTTATGTGCTTCGAGTGGGTTGCTTTGTAATTCCTTGGTCTCCAAATATTTTCTTATTGGTGCCCTCCAGTCTTCGACTTCGTCTTGGATTGTCATTACGAGTTCCTCCCTTATGTCCTCTACAGATGATTTCCTTACTCTTCCAATCTCGATAAAGATGACGTATGGGTCTTTCATTTTTGAAGGAATAAATGCCAAAGCGTCCGCATGTCTGTTATCCTTCCTGCAGATGTGTCGAAATTTTAGGTGTGGAATCTTTGCCATTAATCTCCTTGCCAATTTCTTGTATTTTGATAATGAATCATTTGACTGGTAACTGCCATCGAGCTGTCGAACTACGAGCTGAGAGTCTGTTGTTATCCTCACCTCTTGGATTTCCATTTCTATCATATGTTTTAAAGTGTGGATCATTGCCTCGTATTCTGTCTCCTTATTTGTTGCCTCAAATTCCAATCGGAGTGCATATACTGTTCGCTTTCCTTCTGGCGAAGTGAAGACTATTCCGACTCCTCGACCATCACCATTTACTGATCTATCAATAAATACTTCCCAACGCCGAGAGTGACATTGCTCTAGGAGGTCTGGCGATCCATCTTCTTCCTCGATTCCCATCATTGGCTCTTCTTCGTAATCTTCTTCGATAGGAAATTCAGCTAAAAACTCAGCTATGATTTGAGATTTTAATGTCGTTCGAATTTCATAGACCACGTCATATTGGCCTATTTGAGCATTCCACTTTGCAATTTTTTCAGCTGCCTGAATGTTTTTAAGAACGGATTCAATTGGTGTTTTAGTTAGTACAATGATTTTATGAGCCTGGAAGTATGTCCGAAGCTTTTGGGTTGCTACCACCAATGCGAGTATGAGTTGTTCCATCTTGGTGTAGTTTTTCTCGGCCTGAAAGAGTGTCCTGCTGATATAGTATACCGGATTTTCGTCTTCTCTAGTGGTTACGAGCACTGCACTAATAGCGTACGAGTTGGCCGCAATGTAGAGTCTCAAGTCTTCATCTTTTTTCGGACGTTGTAGAGCTGGCGAACTTGCTAGATAGTTTTTGATTCCTTGGAATGCGGCTTCCCTCTCATATGTCCATACGAATTTTCCCCCTTTTTTCATAATGCTAAAGAAATTTTTACATCTATCCGAGGATCGAGCAATGAATCTGCTAAGGGCTGCTAGCCTTCCATTTAATGCTTGTACATCTTTTATCGTTGTTGGTGATGGCATTTCTCGGATTGCTTGCACCTTCGACGAGTCTGCTTCGATACCAGTTTTCGTAACGACATAACCTAAGAACTTTCCCGAGGTAACTCCAAAGATGCATTTTGCCGGATTGATCTTCATATTGATTTGGCGCATCTTCTCCGGTATCTCTCGTAAATCTCCCACGTGAGTTGCTGCTTTCTTGATTTTTACTAGCATATCATCCACGTAAGCTTCTACAATCTTCTTTATCCAAGGATGAAAGATATTCTCCATTGATTTCTGGTACGTAGCACCGGCGTTCTTTAATCCGAACGACATTCTAGTGTAACAGAATAGCCCGTTGGAAGTTAGAGGGATTTGATTGTCTCCAAAGTAGCCATCCATGAAGCTTAGCAACTCATGGCCTGCTGTTGCATCCACCATCTGGTATATGCTTGGAAGTGGGTGCGGGTCCTTGGGGCATGCTTTATTCAGATTGCTGAAATCGATGCAGATTCGTACTCCTTTGTTTTTCTTCGGAACTATGACCATATTCGAGATCCAATCCGCATATTGGATTTTCATGATAATTCATGTCGCGATCATCTTGCTGAGCCCAGACTCCAGTGCCTCATGATATACATCTGCAAGATTCCTTGGCCTCTGCTTGAATGGTCGTACAGAAGGGTTTATGTCCAAATGGTGACATGCTAAGCTTGGGTCAATTCCTGGCATCTCACTCATCCTCCAAGAAAATACATCTGCATATTCTTTCAGCAAGCTTTCCAACTCCGCACGTTGTTCTTCTCCCATTAATGTTCCAATTTTCACGATTTTCGGCTCCTCTATGGTTCCAATGTCTACGTCCTCGGTAGGCTCTGTTGGGGTAAAGTTCGGTGTTTCCTCGTTGATAGGGTTGGGGTCCTTCGAAGCTTCTTTTGTGATTGCATCGTTGTCTCCCTTGATTACTTGGTTGATTTCTTTTTCGATCATTTCCTCCTTTTGGTGTCTTCGTCGCTCCCTTCGGTTACACCTCGCATACCTTCGCTGCTCGATATCCTTCTCATGACATGCTTGCGACTCCATGATATCGCCCTTGATATTGCCCAAGCCCAAAGGAGTTGGGAATCTGTGCTTTTGATGCAGTGTCGAGGCCACCCCCAGGATTTTGTGCAGCCATGGTCGTCCCAATATAGCGTTATAGGATGACTTGATGTCTATAACACGTGATGTGGTTTGCAACGTCATTGAGCCTACGTAAATCGGCAACGACAAATCTCCTTTGGGCTTCGAAGCTCTGCCATTGAATCCGTAGATTGTGTAGTCGGATGCTATTAGCGGGGTATCTTTGAAGAATTGCTTGTAGGCCACTCCGAAGAGAACATCGACAGAACTCCCTAGATCAGTCAATATTTTTGATAATGACTCTCCGTTTATGATTACAGTTATCACCAAAGGAGTGTTGGTCGAACCGTCATCAAGAAGATCGTCTGCCGAGAAAAATACTGGTTTCATCTGCCAGGGTTTGAATGTCCTTGCCTTCTCAACTATCATTATTTATTTTCCATCTTTGTCTCTTTTGTGGATTCTTCCCGTTATGTTACTTCGCGAGCTGATGCCTTTTCTCGAATGTACCACCGAGTTGCAATAGATGGTGTGTAGCGTGACTCCATCTTGTGATTCCATTTTGATAAGTTGCCTCGGCGTCCTTTACTTGTGAAAGTGACCCTACAAGATGCAGCCAACATGTGAGGTCCACAGTTATCGTTGTGCTCCAATGGTCTGACATGTACGATACATCTAACTCTACTATAAGGTTTTTCTTGTTTCATGCGGTCCAATTTGGTTTCTGACCTAAAGGTCTTTTTATGACTATTCCCTGTAACCGTTTTGGCTTATCCAGATCTACCTTCCAAATATGGAGGTTCTGGAAATCTTGCCCTAACTTTTCTCGGAAATGACACTGGTGGATCTGAAAGTTGCGAAACTACTTTCCCGATATAGATTTGGTAAAGAAACCCTAAAATAACTTTGAACTAATTTCTACAACATGAAGCATGTACAAGATTTTAAGGGTATTGGCTGGAAATTTAAATAACATATTCCGAATTGAAAACCCATTTTCCTCGAGATTTGACAAAATCCTTTTGCACTGCTTTTGTGAAATCTTTATCGGAGAAAAACGTTTTGCTCTTGACTAGATCTATGTGTTTCAAAGCTTGGATTCCTTGAAGGAACATTGATCTTATCATATTGGTGATTTGCTCAAAACCCTTGAGCATACTAAAGCTTAAGATCTTTAGACACCCAAGGTGGTGGAGCTTATAAAAAGTAAAGAATAGTGAGATGGAAGAAAATCTTAAAAACCCTAGAAAAAAATTCCTGAAAATTTGAAAACCACAAAAATCACAGGCGAACCTAAGTTGTTTTAATCAATCCCTGTTTCTAGCGCCAAACTGTGTTGGTATAAAATACGCATAGAGACTTTACACCAAACAGCCATGAAGTTCATACACTCAAATGATGATTTACGGTGTATGGCTTGTAGCAAAGATGATTACGAAATTTAATAACTGTATCGAGACAAACTTATATGTGAATAATCAAAGAGAAGATCTTAATAAACATTAAACTTGTATTTTTGGCTACATGCTACATGGAAATTATGCTTGCAGACATAAGGAGATACTAACCTAATCCCACTCACACGCCTCAAGCCTACCCAAAAATTCCAACCCTTACAACGGAATCCGAACTCGCCTTATATAGGCTATCTCGTAAGTGGATCACAACTAATAAGACAAGTTATACAATCGTGGTGGTGTCAGAGATTGTCGAGTAGGTCGGTGGCCTTCGAAATAGCTTCAAAGCTCTCTTGGTGTCCTCGTAGCTTTGTTTTTGATGCCAGTAGTCAGGGATTACGAGCTTCAGGTGCCAAGCTTGTATTCTTCGGTTCCTTTCTAACTGTCTCCCACTTAGCGCACATATTTCCAAATATTCGACTAGGACAACTCACTGGTGTACGAGATCCTCCCAGGTTCGATTCCCTACTTCGCTTTCCTTCTTCGTTATCCCGCACCTTCTTCCTGATTCTGACACGTGTCCAGATGGTATTTTCCCTTCTACAACATTGGTTCAAAGCACCTAGAAAAAAGAAAGGCCAACCAAAATCGACAAACGATAGTGCTCATAAGGAGACTATAGATGAACGATCCTCATTTCCAAACTTACTACCTCCAGACGAGGAAAATGTTCCTGAAGGGGAACTGGTACCAGGAAATGAAGAAATTTCCATAAAATTTGCATGCAAGAAAGAAATGGGGATCGTAACTAAGTTCTTGTCGATGATAAATTTTTGTTTACAGTAGCTACTGAGATTACTATGGATAAAGATGGTTGTGAACCACAATCTATAGAAGAATGTCGTGAAAGACATGAATGGCCAAAATTGAAGGACGCCATTAAAGCAGAATTAGCCTCTTTCGTTAACCGCAATGTTTTTGGACCTGTAGTTCAAACACATAACAATGTGAACCCAATTGGTTGCAAATGGGTGTTCGTAAGAAAACGCAATGAGAGAAATGAAGTCGTTCGCTATAAAGCGATACTTGTAGCACAAGGCTCTCACAGAGACTTGGGATTGACTACGAAGAAACATATTCCCCTGTTATAGATGCTATTACATTCCGATACTTGATAAGTATGGCAGTCTGTGAAGGACTTGACATGCATTTAATGGATGTGGTTACAACATATCTATATGGAAAGTTGGATACAAATATACATATGAAAATTCCTGAAGGATTCAGATTATCTGAAAGCAGCAAACCACACCCTATGTATTAATACACTCAAACTCCTGAATATATTCACTCAAACTTAACAGAGCTTTATATGGATTAAAGCAGTCTGGACGAATGTGGTATAATCGTCTTAGTGAATATTTGGTAACAAAGGGATATGTAAATGATCTTATATGTCCGTGCGTTTTTATAAAGAAGACCACAATATGATTTGCTATTATAGTTGTGTACATTGATGATATCAACTTAGTAGGAACTCCTGAAGAACTTTCTAAGGCGATCGAATGCTTAAAGGACGAATTTGATATTAAAGATCTTGGGAAAACCAAGTTTTGCCTCGGCCTGCAGATCAAGCACTACCCGAGTGGCATACTTGTTCACTTACACTGGGAAACTTTTAAAAAGTTTCAATATGGATAAAGTTTATCCACTTAGCACTCCTATGGTTGTAAGATCTCTCGACATTAAAAATGATCATTTTAGTCCAAAAGAAGAAAAAGAAATTCTTCTTGGTCCAGAAGTACAGTACTTGACTGCAATTGGTGCACTATTATATCTTGCTCAATATACTAGACCTGACATTTCTTTTGAAGTTAATTTGTTAGCAAGATTCAGCTCTGCTCCAACAAAGAGACATTGGGCTGGTATAAAACATATCTTCAGGGTACTGCCGACATGGGACTGTTTTACTCGAAGGATTTATCTAGTTTCTCGCAACTAAAGGGATATACATATGCAGGTTATCTCTCTGATCCACACAAAGCCGTTTCTCAAACTGGATATGTGTTTACGAGTGGCGGTATTGCAATCTCATGGAGAGCGTGTAAACAAATCCTTCCAGCTACCTCATCCAACCACTCAGAGATTATCGCACTCCATGAAGCTAGCAGATAATGTATTTGGCTAAGATCACTAATCACTCATCTCCGAAGTTCCTGTGATTTACCTTTTATTACAGAAGTACCAACCATCATCTATGAAGATAATGCAGCATGTATCTCACAGATTAAGAATGGCTACATCAAGGGTGATAGAATAAAGCATATTTCACCAAAGTTATTTTATTCTCACCACCTCGAGAAGAATAAAGAGATATGTATCTAGAAGATTCAATCATGTGAAAATTTGCCCACCAAGTCCTTACCAACAACAGTTTTTCGAAAGCTAGCTTACGGGATCGGGATGCGGCATCTGTACAAGCAGTAGACCCAACAACGTTTTGATCAGGGGGAGTAAATTTTGGATTTTGACGCGTTTTTCTTTCGTCAAGATTTTTTGGCCCTCGGGGTTTTTCCTTGTCAAGGCTTAACGAGGCAACTTGTGCGTAACCACTTTTTGATATTGTACTCTTTCTCCTTCATTCAGGTTTTTTTCTCTGGATTTTCCTGGCAAGGTTTTAACGAGGCAATCGTTATAAATAGTGGATATCCATGGAAGAGTATTGTATATTGTTAGTGTGCTATCCACTAATATCATGTGTCTGTCGTTAGACTATCATATAGTGATAAGTTCTAATCACTATACTAGTTGCGTGCATTAGTGCATGCAATCGGTTTATCCCATTTCACACAAGCTACTAGTTGTGTTGCTGTACATTCTGTGAGCATCATAATACTCAACACCTAAAGCAAGTGTGTGTCCGTTTCAAAAAAAACAAGTGTGTGTCATGTGATACATCTTTGGGAACTAGTATAAATAGCCATTGTCTATGTACGTTTTCAAGTATCTCATTTCTCACGGTAATAAGAAATCTACTTTTCATACTCTCTTATTTACTTGAGTTCATTAATCAATAGTTAGTGCATTTATGTTAATATTTTATCTTTGATAATTAAATCAAAGAGAAAATGGCAACTGTAGCCAACTGTAGCAGCCAAATCCGTTTTCTATTCAACTGTTTCCAAAATACAAGTCCATGTTTGTTCCGAGTTTTCTAGTTGAATCGGCGAGTCGACTCGTCTTTTAGAGTTAACCACACAGGTTAGTTCGTGAGTTAGGGTCGGGTTTTAAGAAATGGTTTTTCCGATCCGGTTTCTTTTACAAAGTAGCCATTTATTAAACCTAAGTTGTGCGACCCGATTATATTTTCAGTTTCAGATGTTCTTTTTTCCATCAACTCTCGCAGAAACTGAAGGAAAGACAGAGAAAGAGACGAGAAAAAAAAATTAGGAGAAATCAGAGAGACGGGAGAGAAGAGGAAGGAAAGTGATTGCTTTTGTGGATGTGGTGATGTGAATTACTGTTAGGTCGATTAAATGCTTTGGAAGGAAAATTGCAGACAACAGAAATTGAATTAGAGGACAATTGCGGCCTCTTCTACCGTCTAATCAGGTAATTGAATGCAACCCAGTTCTGTAAAATTTCCAAATAACATGTTCAATTTAGTTTACTAATTGTTTTGTTAAATTAGGGTTTCTCTGGTGAAATTAGGGTTCACTCACAGAACCACCAATTCCCCTTATCTCTAATCAAATCAGAGTTTTCTCTCGTCTCAGTTTTCTCCCATTCTCTTCTCTCGTTTAGCAATCAGCAAGATTATATAATGTTGTTGGAAGCAATTAAGAGGTATCTTTGAATAGCAATCAGCAAGATTATATAATTGTCCTGGGGTCGGTACTTGCTGATTGTTTAGCAATCAGGTTGTTGGAAACAAATTATAAAAATACTTCCTATGTATGGACAGGTTTTTGTGGCCTATGGGGTGCAACTGTGGATGCAATTGTCTTGAATTATCCGTTGCATTCGAAAACAGGATTCAATGGGAAATGAGGGACTCAACTTCTGCGTCATTATGTTTGTGTCAACCAATCTGCTTGATGTTCGTCTATCAGGTACATATCTCCCATTTTCTTTCGCATACAATAACATAGATCATATTAGCTTGCCGGCCTTATCTTTTTGAACTGTGTGTATAATAACTTGCTTGCGTCACTCTTTGTATGTATTATTAGGTGCTATGCGTTTATGGTGGTCTTTCTCCCGATGTTCGAAAAATCGATCAGGTGTATTCTTGGTTGTAATTATAGTGCCGCAACTGAAAATTCTTTAATGGTACTATGAGTTAATTTTGTACTACATTCTGCGATAAGGTGTGTTTATTTGTAAGAACTATAGGTTCCTCTACCCAGTTAATTTTGTACTACATTATATGCACTAAAGTGTGTTTATTTAAAAGAACTATAGGTTGCTCTACCCAGTTAATTTTGTACTACTTTGTAGGTTTCTACCCTGATAATGTATCTCTGTCTCTAAGCTCGATTCGTTGTATACATGATATAAAAGTCTTTAAAGTTTTGATGGAGGATCTCTATCCAAAAATAGTCTTGCTAGTATTGGTTAAGTTGGACTAAAATAGTCATACTATTGCTGCAATGTAGAACTAAACTAGTCATACTATTATTGCATTGTAGAATTAAAATAGTCAAACTATTACTGCAATGTATAACTAAAATAGTCATACCACTCTTGCTTCTGCCTTGTATAAATAGTCTAACAAGATAGGTTCACCTGCCAAAAAAAGGAATTCTTGCACAGACGCGCTAGTTGGGACACCTTCAGACAAATAGACAAAAAAATGATATTTTTACTATAACTAAGATATGGCATGACTATTTTAGTCATACGGTTTTGAATACTTGTAAGACAATTTTTGTACAACTAAGATGCACTACTAGTATGACTATAATCCTACACTAATGCAGATAGTATGACTATTTTAGTCCTACACAAATGCAGATAATACGACTATTTTAGTCCTACATCATTGAACATTACATATCATAATCCCGATGGAATTGAAGAGAAGAAATACTAGTCTAAAAGTACGGGGATGAACCTTCAACGCAATGCTACTTTGAATCTAGAAATATACAGATTTATTCTGTTGTATCTTTTTCCTGAAACCAAAGACACAGATTTGCACATTTACACCTAAAAATACACAACAGGTGGAAAATCTGCACAATGACCCTGTGATATCGAAAACCAAACTGATAGAGGCATTTTTGGTTGCACAAATTTAATCATGCTGGAAGGGTTCTCGTCGTATTGACTTTTTTAGTCCGACAGAACAAAGACTGGTAAGACAATTTTTGTCTTACCAGTGCACTACTAGTATGACTTTTTTAGTCCGACAGAACAGAGATTGGTAAGACAATTTTTGTCCAACTGATACATTACTAGTATGCTTTTTTAGTCCGACAGAACAAAGACTGGTAAGACAATTTTTGTCTAACTTCAATAAAATACTAGATTTATATTGGCAAATGGTACTCGTAGTAATGCTAATATGCATGAAAGATTTGAGACATTGCTAACAACTTTTTAATGTGAATGGGAAGAATGGAAGATCCTTTCTTGTTAACGAGAGGTGAGTAACTGATAGTTGCATATGAGTGAAAGATTATAGGGGGAAACGTGCAATATGCTACAAGCAATGATCTAATGAAAAAGTTCCTGACCTTTGTAAAATGACTGCTAGAATTGATTTTCTTAGCTGGACTTTTTACTCAAAGCTCCCAACTCATACTGCATTTTACTCAAAATGACTTCTTACCCATTCGATGGAACCTCTCTACTGGTGGTGAGCAAACTAATTTTTCCTTTTAGGTAGGTTTTATTCGATTGACATTACTTATAAAGGAATCTCTGCAGACAACAATATGATATATGACATTACCCTTAATTGACTCATTCTTTTGCTGTTGAAGTTCATAATGTCAACAATCTGAGTAGGTTACTGATAATCTTGCTAATCTGAGTAGGTTACTGATAGTCTAGTAGGTTGTTTCCAACAACCTGATTGCTAAACAATCAGCAAATACCCTTAATTGACAATTTAGCAATCTAACTTGTAGTATAATAGAAATGATAAAACTTCTTTACTGAACATATATAATGTTTGCACTTGAAAACATTAAAGGTTGGGTGGCAATCAACTTTTCTCAAGCCACAAATCTGCGAATGGATTGGGGTCTACAAGAACATGATACCAGCTTCCCTGCTCCCGCATATATATGTAGTACACAAACGAAATAGCAACTTGACATCCTGATATATATTTTTCATTCACAGGTTTACGAACGTCATAGCTTTTGGATGAGGGAAAGCTAGTAAGAAAGAGGTGTCGTTCTGCAGCCCAGTGGTGGAGTAAGGTGTGTTCATACTTGGAAGTATTGTTGTGAATGACTTGTCATGAGATATTGCAGTTGTTGGCCTGGGGTTGTTGCTAGTTGCCTGAATCTTGGCAAGACACTTACCTGTCAAAATATAAACCGAAGGGTCCGTATAAAGAGAAGTGTAGAATATAAATACAAATGTAGTATAAAATTAACTGGGTAGAAGAACCAATAGTTCTTATAAATAAACACACCTTGGCACATATTGTAGTACAAAATTAACTGGGTAGAGGAACCTATAGTTCTTATAAATAAACACACCTTAGCGCATATTGCAGTACACAATTAACTGGGTAGAGGAACCCATAGTACCATAAAAGAACTTTTAGTTGAGGCACTATAATTACAACCAAGTATAAACCTGATCAATTGTTCGAACATCAGGAGAAAGACCACCATGGCCGCGTAGCACCTATATTACATACAAAGAGCAACACAAACAAGTTATTAAAGACACAGTTCAAAAGATAAGAACGACAAGCTTATATGATCTAACTCAGCCAGTTCAGTGAAACATGAAAGCATAGAAGAATGACAACAGAAAAGTTAACTCTAGGTCAATTCTTTGAGCAGATGATGCTTTACAGAGACCATATTATTGAGGAATAAGTTCAGGGGAAGGATGCTACCAAAGATACTGAACTGTGATAATAAACTAGATAAAAACCGCATACACAAGAAGAAAGACTAAGTTGGGCGATACCTTACTCATGCTGAATTAAGTATTGTACTCCACCTCCACCCTTGAATACGACAACCATCCCCACAACTACACAATGTTATTAAGAGGAATCAGGAATTGAAACAGTCAACCAGATGATGGTCTGCAATTCAAATTTCAAACAATGAAACTCAGGCGTAAAGTGGTTACGTACTGAAATAGACTCCCCCCTTACAAGAAATAACCTAAGCACTCCCCCCTTACAAGAAATAACCTAAGCAATTTTAACTAAACATAACTATCTAGTTAATTAATAAGCAGTCATACTTACCTCACCTATTCATTCCCATCCATAAGTATTTACACCTTTACACACCTAAATCCTTTCAAAAATTTCCATACAATTCAGACTTCATTAAATGCCACATAGAAAACCACGGTGGAAACGAGACTCCCACCAGACCGATCGCTAATACTCCCACCAGACCACAAGATTAACAACCACTAATCCCACCATTGGAACCAAATAAATAGTAGCTACTATCAATTAATTGGAAGGTTTTTATGCATTTACGTACAGATAACTGCAGTTGAAGAAAACCAGAAAAAGTTGTTGCCCAAATTACCACCTATACTGAGAACTAATTGAAAGTAATGGAACAATTGAAACTTGGGGATCACCACCAAATCATATTGTACCACCGTTATCTTTAGTTTTTTGTTGTTGGGTATGCTTACCAGACCAACACTAATAGCAGTTTTACCATCATTCTTCTTTGGAGCAGATGATAAGCGACCGAGATATTCTGTCCAAGCTTTGGTTGATAGATGAATCCAACGTTTGCGTGAACTCATTACGCCCTCAAACCGAAAACCACTTCCCTCCGCAGTTGTATTGTACAAGCTGTAATCTGCTAGCAGTGACAACATTGAAACAAATGAACTATTGAAGAGAAAATTGTAGTATTAAACTTAATAAAGGAATTTTAATATCAACTGAAACTCAAGCCTTAATAACAAGATTAACCCTCCAGAAGTTCTTACCCAACTCAAAATCGTTTTTCAAGAAGTGTCCATGAATCTAATGCTACCGTATAGACAAGAATTTCCACCAGATTTTTTATCAAATCTTACCAGCTTATAGTCATCAACTTTAGATCATAGCTAAACCCATATCTATTGACGAGAAATAAACGAATACCAAAATCAGTTCAGAAAACCCCAAAATCATACCCTAATTCCATGTAATATCAAATAGATAAACCCTAACTTAACAAAACACAAATTAACTGAAAACAACATGTGACTTGGGCAATTTGAAGAATTGGGTTGCACTAACTTACGTAATTAGACGATCAAAGATGCCGCAACTGTATTCGTCTTCAATTTTCGTTCTGCAAGTTCCTTCATGACCAAAATCAGTTCAGAAAACCCCAAAATCATAAACCCTAATTTCATTTACTCGACCGTCTAATAACTCACATCAAATGTTTTCTTCTCTAATCACTCACAGAACCACCAATTCCCCTTATCTCAACAAATCAGTTGAGATAACAAACCCTAAATTCAGGAATCATAAATTAATTTTTGTATTTCCATCTCTCAACAAATCAGTCTAATTAGGACACCAATCTTCACCTTAATTCAGGAATCAAAAATCAAAAATCAAAACAAGAAAAAAGCCATTAAAACCTCCCGAAAAATCTGTGTTTTTTCATCAGTTTCTCAGATCCATCACCCCAGCTCTTGATCAACCCTTACCCCACAGGAAAAAGCCATTAACCTTCTGGTGTTGGAGAAGAGAAGAAGAGGAAGAAGAAATAAACAGAGAGAAAAGAAGAGGAAGAAGAACGAAGAAAGAAGAAGAAGAGAAGTAGAGTTAGTAATTCGGGTGGGTTTATGGGTTTCTAAATAACGGGTAAACTAGAGGAGTTAGCTAGGGTTAGTTGGTCTGGTTAAATTCGAGTTGTAACAGTAAAATCGCTAACTAGATTGGCCCAAAACTCGGTACAAACATGGACTTGTATTTTGGAAACAGTTGAATACCAAACGGATTTGGCTGCTACAGTTGGCTACGGTTGCCATTTTCTCTAAATCAAATTGTAGTCTTTCCGAAACAAAAAAAAAATCAAGATTGTTTTTTTTTGCGTTAACTGCCTTAAACCGATCTCAAGTGATTTGTTAGGCTTTAACACATGTCAAAAGGCCAGTTTAAAGTAAATAGGCTCCTTTACGAGTGGGCATATATGACTGGGTGTACGAGTAGGCAAAATCGAGCAGGTTTCAGATAACTACGGTATACGGTCATTATCAATACCATCGCGCATTACGAGTCCACAAAATTAAAAATACGACCGATAAATTCAGTTTATCGGCATCCGATAAATTCAACAATCGGTTACGAAACCGTCTTATCGAAAGATTCTATTCGCATTAGGATTCTTCCTTCTTCTCCCTCCTTTTCGTTATATATAGAGTCGCGTCGTCTTCTACTTCAAACGAAAACAAAACAGAGCGTTCACTCAAAAAAAAAAAAAAAAAAAAAAAAAAATTAACCCAAACTATTTTGTTTGGATTTCTCTCCGGAAAGAAAGATGGGTGAGGTAGTTTTCGTAGAGAAGGAAGAAAGTAAATTAATCAACAAAGATGTTGTGGAATTAATATGTCCTGTTAAGAATTATGATTGGGGAAGAATCGGTGAGAACTCACAAGTTGCTAGATTGTATTCACTGAATTCTGGCTTAGAAAAAATTGATGGTGATATACCTTATGCAGAGTTTTGGATGGGTACTCATGATTCTGGCCCTTCTTTTGTTCGTAATATTGAAAGTACTGATGAAACCCTCACGTTCAAAAGTAATAAGACTTTGAAGTCATGGATATCTGAAAACCCTCACGTTCTCGGTGATAAAGTTGTCCAAAAATGGGGAACTGATCTCCCTTTCTTGTTTAAGGTATAATTTATCTTCTCGAATTCCTGAGTTTATATTTGATTTGATACGAAACTTCTCAAATATATAGAGGCGGTGGTACGGTTTTTAATTATCAGTGTGTTTAAATTACAGGTGCTATCAGTATCAAAAGCCTTATCAATACAAGCACACCCAGACAAGGAATTGGCGAAGGTATTGCATGAATCAAATCCAGTTGATTATAGAGATGATAATCATAAACCAGAGATGGCATTAGCCCTTACTCCATTTGAAGCTTTATGTGGCTTTATCACTCTTCAAGTAAGTTTATTTTCACACTTTATCTCTCTCACAAGTCACAAGGTTTCTTTCTGTTTTACACTTTCTTCCTTGAAAAGTTGTCAACACTTAAGTCCCATAGAACTTGGAATATATTTCGGTATATATCTAAACTGAATGGAATTATTAGAACTAGAACCAGATTCGATTGCTGTTGAAACTCGGGATTAATATTCCTATTCTTGGATTATGATTTTTTTTTTATCTCTTCAAATAAAGGAAAGAATTGTTTGGGTGCTCAAAGTTGGTACTAGGTAGTTAGTGATTCTTTTTGCTCTTGGCGGTTTAATATTTTAGAATTGGGAGTTATCAAGCCTACCTCCAAGTTTTGGGTTAGGAATCTATCGTCAAGATTGTGACTGAGGTTGGTAGAATTTCTTTGTCACATAACACAAAGTTTGGAACTTTAGATTTATTGGGGTATAATAAGTTGTCAATTACATCTACTGTTTCAGATGATTTGGACTATCAAAAATTATTTCGGCCTAAACAGTGATAGTTGAAAATCTGAAAAGACTGTTCTAGATCTCGAACACAATAGTATAGGACCACAATGGAGAGCGTCTTCTACAAATTGATTTTAATATGGGGTGATGTGGGTCAATACGAAGGCTGCGTATAAAGAGTGTAGTATTAATGTTTAATGAAAAAGATGTCAAAATGATTTAAGCTTTAGGGATAATAAGGGTACAGTATTTTTCAATGTTTCAACAGGAAGATTGTATGAGAAAATACGGTGTACGCCTGTAGCGGTATCCACTTTCACGTATGCTAAATCGTTGTTTGTTAAATACAACCCTCAATATAGGGATCATCAATTCAAAATGTAACAGCATATGCTCTTTTTATTTCTAAACTGCATATATTTCTAAAGAGGGAGGATCCGTAGACATGCTTAGATAGACACTATCTTACACTTTCGGCACCATTTTTCTTATAAATCTCAAAAGACAATGAATTTGAAGCTAATATTTTGGTGACACATTCCTCTTGTAAGTCTCTACAATCCTACCAAAAATGAGCACAAACAAAGATGCCGAACCTCGTCATCTACCAATCTTAATTCCAACCGTTAATTTTCAACGGTTGATATCCAAAGTGGTAGATGGTGGTGATATACATTTCGGTTTGTGCTAATTTTTGGTAGGATTGTAGAGCCTTACAAGAGGAACGCGTCACCAAAATATTAACTTCAAATTCATCGTCTTTTGAGATTTATAAGAAAAATGGTGCCGAAAGTGTAAGATAGTGTCCATCTAATCATGTCCACATATCCTCCCTCATTTCTAAATAAGGTTTAGGTTGTGCAGTGTGCTTTTATAAACACTGCTCAATTTTGAAGCCGGGTGTAACATCCCTCTGGTGGTTCGGAGCACACGGTTTTTTCAACTGTGTTTAAAACTAGCCAACGGCAATTCCTCCCTTGCTTTTGTTCTGTTGTGTAAAATTTGTTTCAATGAATGATACTTGGTTCTAGAGAATTCCTAGAATGGACCACATTTTATGCTCCTAACGTGTTTCACTGTGAACAATGATGTAGACTTCTCTTGGTAGCTGAATTACTCGCGTAATAATCTTTCAGATCAGTGACTTCTAGTTAATGTGGATGATCTTAATGAGGTTCTTCCATAAAGCAAATATTAGTACCTGTTCATGTTCGTGTTGGTTTAGTTACTAGTCTTCCATTATCAGATGTTAGTAGAAGACTTCACACTGAACACACAAGTATAGTGAAATAAATTGTTCATCACTTTGTTCCATTTCATATATGACTTGGGCTAGCACAACTCTTGGGGATACAGGATTAGGATTTCTGTTTGCACATCAAAGGAGTGAAACAAGAAACTTGTTTAAGTATACATTATCACAGTATTGGTGTATGAAACTATGAACTAGATTGACTAGACTGGTGTTGCAAAACAGTGGATGAAGTCGGCTAACTTGTATGAACTAGAGGTGCATTTGGTCGTTTATCCTTGTGGCATAGTTGGGATTAGCCTTGGCACTAATTTCCAGTATCTTCTTTCAATTATAGAGTTTCGGATGACCAAATTGTTTTGGTTCTTTTCTCGTTTTCTTCTGTTGTTTGTTGTTAATGTTTTCTTGAAGTAAAGACCATTTCAGTGGCTTTATTAGCGCCTGTTATCTGTCATTTTAATCCGCGAGTTTTTGGCATTTTATTTTAATGTAGGAGCTTAAGGATGTTCTTCTAACTGTTCCTGAGATTATTGAAGTGGTTAGCAATGTGGCTGCGGAGCAACTGTTGTCTGCGAATGAAGTAGATGGCGAGGAAAAAAAAAAACCATTGCTGAGATCTATTTTCACTATACTCATGTCAGCAAGTAAAGATTTAGTTTCAGAAATGGTATCTAAAATGAAGGATCGTCTCACTGCGGAATCTGAGGTATTTAACATTAGTGCATGTATTAGTTACAAATCATTGTTCAATCTGTAGTTTTTGGTCAGAAATGGAGATCTATAGAAACAAGTACATGACTGAGCACGTGGTGTTGCACTAACTAATTTAACCTTTTGGGAACCTGTACATCTTTCAACATCACTAATTCAGTTTACAGATCCATAGGTAAGTGGAGGCTAATCCTCTTGAGAAACGGGCAAACTAAAAAACTCTTATTTCAAAAGTTGCTTTTACAAGTTACAACAGAAATGGGATGTTGGTGAATCCCACCTTACACAAATGTGGTTGAAGCACTATGTTTCCTAGTGCCATAGTTTGGTTTAGAAGGAAATAAAAAGATGTTTCTAACCCTTATTGAATTCTTCTCTGCAAATCTTGATGTTATCAGAATGGGTAAGCTTGACTAAGTTTCTTGGTTTTGCAACTTGGAATCTATGTAGACTTAAATGTTCAATTATTCCTTTTCCTATACTACTGTTCTTATACTAATTGCATTTAGATGGCTAAATATTTGTTTTATCTGATATTTTTCTTATTGCTAACAGGTGAGACAACTGACGGAGAAGGAACAACTAGTTTTACGGCTTGAAAATCAATACCCAGCTGATGTTGGTGTTATTTCAGCCTTCTTTTTCAATTATGTTAAGCTCAACCCTGGCGAAGCATTATATCTAGATGCAAATGAACCACATGCATATATTTATGGTGAATGCGTCGAATGCATGGCTACCTCGGATAACGTAGTTCGCGCTGGTCTTACCCCAAAATATCGAGATGTGAAAACACTTTGTTCCATGCTCACATACAAGCAGGTACCCTTTAGTTGATACTAATTATTGTAGTTTGTCAAGCTTACGAAACCTTTATATTAAGTGCGCTTTTCAACAATAATAATTTCTGTTAGTAGAAAATTGGAAAGTGTTATATAAATTGGTTGAATCAGTAACCTCTCTGGTTTACTATTGCAGGGTCTTCCGGAAATTCTACATGGAGTTTCTTTGAATCGGTATACAAAGAGATACACACCACCTTTTGATGAATTTGAGGTTGATTTTTGCCTTCTTCCTAAAGGAGAATCTGTAATGTTTCCTGAGGTTGAAGGACCATCTATATTCCTATTCACAACTGGACATGGAACACTGCATACGTTTAGCTTGACATCTGCTGCCGAAGATGCGATTAGAGATGGTTCGGTTCTTTTTGTCCCTTCTGGTACTAAGATTGTTATTTCTGCATCGCCATTAGCAGGATTACAATTTTACAGAGCTGGAGTGAACCAGAGGTTCTTCCTTTCTAATGGATGCGCTTATTAGTGCTAATGCATCTACGGACCTGTAGGGACTCTTTCTCAGGCCGTCTATGGAAGGGATTAAATTGGTAACCCCATTTATTAATGTTATGGAAGGGATTAATTTGGTAACCCCATTTATTAATGTTTTGAGACTGTAAAAGTGAGTCGGGACCTTCAATTATAGGAGCTTTGCATCTTATAAAATGTTATATTCATGGTCGTTGTCTATTAAGCTGGGCTACACACTGAAATGTATGCTCTTCACAAAAAACCGTTATGCAGCTACTATTTCATCAAAAAAAAATTAACAAACCTTTCATCAAAAAAAAATTAACAAACCTTTCATCAAAAAAAGAAAAACAAAACACTAAAATACAAACAAACAGCGCAGCTGTATCCATTCATCACTAAAATCAACACGAGACACAAAATAAGATGTAGTTCTACAAGCCTACCTTATTTTCATAAAGAAGAAACCAAAATCCTAACCAAGCACTATCCACTCAAGTTCAGAATGTTGCTAGCTTAACAAAATAATTTAAACTACTGTCTCAAGACCACAAAAATCATAAAATTACTAAGCATGGGGAAAACCAACATCGATCCCTTTAGTCGCTTCCTCTTAGTACCTGTAGGCAGCTGGCTTGTATGGTCCTTCAATAGGAATGCTGAGGTAGTCAGACTGGTCCTTGGTGAGCTTGGTGAGCTTGGCTCCAAGCTTTCCAAGATGAAGGGCAGCAACTTTCTCATCAAGATGCTTAGGCAAAACGTAAACCTTCTTCTCATACTTTCCACTCTTCCTCTCATTCCACAATTCCAACTGAGCAATGACCTGGTTGGTGAAAGAGCAAGACATGACAAAACTAGGGTGTCCAGTGGCACAACCCAAGTTCATCAAACGACCCTCAGCAAGAATGATGATTCCACTTTTAGTGTCTGGGAACACCCACCTGTCAGTCTGGGGCTTAATGGTGATCCTCTTAACACCAGGGAATGACTCAAGACCAGCCATGTCGATCTCATTATCGAAATGTCCAATGTTGCACACGATGGCATTGTTCTTCATCTTCCTCATGTGAGAAAGCATAATAATGTCTTTGTTTCCAGTGGTGGTAACAAAGATATCAGCCTTCTCTACGACATCTTCAAGGGTCTGAACTGGGATACCTTCCATAAGAGCTTGTAGGGCACAGATTGGATCAATTTCTGTGATAATGACCTGGGCACCAGCTTGCTTGAGGGCAGAAGCACAACCTTTTCCAACATCTCCGTATCCAGCAACAACAGCGATCTTACCAGCAATCATGACATCAGTGGCCCTCATGAGACCATCAGGGAGTGAGTGACGGCATCCGTAAAGGTTGTCGAACTACATACAGAGTAATAGTAAAATGTCAGACCTAACATGCCACGGGTTATTCAAATTCACAAGATCTGGCACACCATAAACCTTTCCATGAGGTGTTATCAAACTACATCAGACCCACATGTTGGACCTAAGTTGCTACACTGCGAGATTTATTATTTAAATTCAGAAGATCCACAGCATTATTTAACTAGGATTGCATACAATCAAATTTACATCCAACAAATGTAGATGCCACATGCCTCATTTCACAGTACTACAATAAAAACAAAATTCTGCTCAGCTAAATTCCTCAGGTCATATCACAGTAATATCCACACAACTGTAAACGTCATATAACAATCTACAGATCTATCAAGTAACATGGTTATCAATCAATGCATAATCTCACAAGTACAAAAACCCTTCTTAAACCCTAGTCTGATGTAGCCGAAGCATTTTAAACAGAAAACAAATATAAAAGATTAATATTTTGATTTAACTCAACTATAAACCCAGATCTAAAACAAAATTATAAGATAAGATTTGAGAGAGTAATTATACCTTGCTCTTGGTGACGGAGTCGTTAACATTGATAGCAGGGAACAACAAAGTACCATTCTCCATCATCTGATACAATCTCTTAACTCCAGTAGTAGTCTCCTCAGAAACACCAACTAATCTCTCCTTCATCTTGGTGTACTTCTTGGGATCCTCCTTCAATCCTTCCTTGATAATACTCAATACAATCTGGAACTCAGGGTTCTCAGTGCTGGTAGGATCTGGCACTTTCCCAGTCTTCTCGAACTCTTCTTCAGCTTTCACACCTTCATGAATCAAAAGTGTTACATCACCACCATCATCAACAATCAAATCTGGACCACCACCTGGACCCCAATCTAGAGATCTCTCAGTACACCACCAGTATTCTTGTAGAGTCTCTCCCTTCCAGGCGAAAACAGCAGCTGAGTCACGTGCAATGACGGCGGCAGCATGATCTTGAGTTGAGAAAATGTTACATGAACACCAACGTACTTCAGCACCGAGTGCGGTCAAAGTTTCGATCAAGACAGCGGTTTGGATAGTCATGTGAAGTGATCCAGTGATTCTGGCTCCTTTGAATGGTTGCGATGGACCGAATTCGGTTCTGCAAGACATCAATCCAGGCATCTCAACTTCAGCTAACTCGATTTCGAGTCTACCGAAATCGGCTTGGGACATGTCTTTGACCTTGTATTCACGGCCAGATGAGGTTTTCTCAACAACAAGAGCCATGGCTGAAGATCAAGTTTCAGATCTGAACTGAAGAAAAAAAAGAGTGAAGAGATTTAGTTTTCTCTCTCTAGAAATATTAGAGTGAGAAAATGGAGAGGAGATTGAACGGAGAAAATATTTTTGTTTATATAGGGAAGAGATAATAATTTTGTGGTTGTTGATGGCTATTCTTGACCGTTCGATTCATTTCGATTACATGTGGGACCTACGGAAACAGAGTGTTTGAAGAAAAGGACGGTTCGTTGAATGCTAATCTAGGGTTTGGGTTGTGGGGTTTAATAATGTGAATAATAACCATCGGATTTATATTTTGACGGTCCAGAATCGACTGGGTTGAAAGTGGTCTCAATTGGTGCCCGTAAGAAACGGATCTTAAATATCTGTGTGGACCCGTTAGTGGAACTTTTATTGCGTGTACTAAGAAAGTACGAATCTTTGGTAGGTGAAGTCGAGATCTCGGTGATGGATGGTGTTTGAGAAGGTGGTATTACGCGTGTCAAGATCTGAAATGACGGTGGAAGGAAATTAAATGATGTTATTAGAAAATTAATAAGGAGTCTCATTATTGAATTATTACCGTAGAATTATAGGATTCAGTATGACAAATGACATTTATTGGACGAGATTTTTTTTTTTTTTTTTTTGAAGGTATTGGACGAGATTAATAGCCTGCGACCCGTTGTTTTCTACCCATGCGTTATCACGTGGATCACGTGATTGAGTGGGACCAATTAGAGTGGGACCAAAGCCCAGGGATTGTAGATCTCGGTGGAGTGTATGTCGACATCGTGTAGCAAAAAATACATAGATGATAGATCTGTGATGGGAAGGAATATGCTTCTTTTTATGATCGGTGCAATAACAATCTATTGGGGGAGGGCATCATACTGATAAACTACCATATTAATAAAACTTGCACTGGAGGAATCTTATGATGGGATTTAAATTTCAGGATTCAAAGAACCATCGCCTAGTGTGATTCAACTTTTCTTTCCCGCAATTGCTTAAATGTGAAGTTGAATCAAATTTTTTTGTGCCTAAAGGCTTAGTTTTATGGCACCAATTTGTGCTGCTAGATTAGATAAAAGCGTGGTCTTTTTCCACTCTTCTATTTCTTTTTCCAGATATAACTAGAAGCCTAACTAGTAGTAAGATTGGAATGTCGTATAATTCAAAGCTCAAAAAGCAGTATTACGCTGAATAGTTCGGCGCTGAGGGACGTATGGTTCAGCGCTTTTGTGTTGCGCTGTATCATTCAGCGTTGAATAAATAATCACGTTTGACCATTTTTTTCCCCTACATCTAGTTTACACCATCTGCAATAAAATGTTTATTTAACCATATTGTCTCACACTCACGTTACACCACCAATCCATGGACACCGTTTATGCAAAAATGAACAAATTTCATACTAAATAATCATATAAACAAAGATAAGTTGCACCATATCTTAAAAAAAAAGAAGGAAATATCATTAACTAACAACTTAGATTTAAACATCCGCTCATTCGAGTAATGCGTTCGTTACACTTTTTAGGAGAAAATCACGAATGAGTACTCCTCAAAGGAATTACATTGAAATTAAAATTTTACTTCTAAATTAACTTCTAATTAAAACATAAAAATGAACTTCTAAATAACTCATAAATCACTTTAACTTTGGGGATAGGCTCAAAGCCATTACGGATCAAAATATCGTTCCTCCATTTTTTGTGGAGGGAAACCTCTCAATCTGCTGCTTGAACTAGAGGTTGGCATAGGATCTTCAAGTCAGCTTCTCTTTGTTGGGTGTGTGCCATTATGGTAGTGTTTTTCGCGTTCTTCTGTTTTATTTCCATGTTCTTTTTGAGGTACTCTTCCTCTGATTCATACTTGGAAACCCTTTGTTGTTGCGCTTTTTCAAGAAGTTGTATGACCTTATCCAATTTGTCATCTGATTTCTGCGTTGCTTTAGCCTCATGAGCTAATTGTTTGGAATCTTCTCTCTCTAGACCTCTAACATCATCTACTTGGTCGGAAAAACGTCTTCGACGCGATATGTCTGAGCCAACTTTAGACCAGGGGTAGATGGTGAGCTCCCGTGCATTGTAAGATCCTCAAAATCTTCATCCAAATTTACTTGAGAGGATGTACCAGGTTCGGTGTTTTGAGTTGGTTGTGTGTTTTGAGTAGGACCATCATCATTATTTATCTATGGATTGAAGTCTACACAATATTGCTTCAAGAGTTGAAAACCCGATTCATGTTTCCAAGCTCTCTTAACTTCTGTTTCATAATTGATTCGACCATCGCGGTACTGGGGATTTATTTTTTATTAGTGCCTCGCTCTTTGGAAAAATACACAAAAACATTAAAATAAAGAAAACCATGTACTTACATAATCGGTTATGGTCATTCCGGTTGGTTTCGATCGGAAGAAGGGTCTGATGTGTGAATTATATCCTTTCACTTCTGCTCTCAACTTGCTACATCTTTACGATCGGAAGAAGGGTCGAAGTTCAGTCCAACGCGCAGGGTTGTACAAAATATGAGGAGCTAGCCTTATGTTTCCTTGAATAACATGTTGAGGTTCTTGTCCCGTGATCCTCCCCCAATCCACATCACGATATTCCAACTCAACACACATATTGTGCATTATCAAGCACACCCTCATAATTGCCTTCATGTCCGATTTTGCATAATAATGACATGGGTTCCTGATTATACCAAACTCTCCCTTCGGACCACCGAATGCACGTTCTATGTCCTTCCTTTTAGCTTCCTGGTACTGATTGAAAAGAGTTTCATGATTGTTAGAGGCGCGTTTGTATGCTTTCAAAAGACAACCATACATAGGATACGCTCCATCTCTTAGGTAGTACCCCTGGTTGTAGTTTTGGCCATTGATTTGACAATGACAAGGAGGTGCTACACCATTTAGTTGTGTATCGAACAAACTGAAGAATGCAAGACATTTAAGTCATTGTTCTGCCCACCCAACCTAAAATAGGCATACCAGAACCACCTATCATATGAAGTTATCGCCTACAGAACAACACTGGGATCTTTCTTATAGCCCACGTGAGATCCTACTTGATCAGTTGGGCATGCTCTCCATGACCAGTGTAAACAATCGACACTACCAAGCATCCCGGGAAATCCACGAGCTTCATTTTTGCACAAAAGCCTTTCTGTATATTGAGCGGTAGGTTGACGCATGTATCGACCATTATAAATCCAAATAATTGCATCAACCAACTTCTTAGCACAAAAGTAGATAGTGGATGCGCCCATTTGTGTGTAATCATCTAGAGAATCTGAAGCAATACCTTTGTTAAAATGCCTCATCACGGCAATCATTTTATATATGAAGTATGGCCAAGAATACCGCAAGCATCCGTTTATTGAAGAAAATCGTGGTCATAATCACAAACTTGCTCTAAAATTCTCAGAAAAAGGGGACGAGGCAAAGCAAAACGACCTTTGAACTTCTTTGGAGTCTACTAAAAGTCTCACGGATAGATGGATAGCACAATGCGTCGAAGTAGGTAACAACGCAACTGAGAAAGACAAGGTCAGGGCTTATCTAAATGCATTGGACAACGACCATCCGCTTTACGCCAAGCTATTAATAAAGAACATCGAGACATTGCAAGAGTTAAGTGATGCGTTGTGAAACATCACAAATATATTTCAGTTCTTAACCTTCACAATAAATTATATAGAATAGTGGCAAGAACAGATTCGATCCACATGGAGGTATTGGTTGTTATTTATTATCGATTTCTAAAGTAACCAGGGGGGATGTTTTTGTGCAATAAAAGTAAATTAAAATTAAAGCGAAGTAATATTGAAAATAATCAGGAGATGAGAATACTGGTTAAGGGTTCATCTTCAATCATATAACATGCACTATGATAAATTTTTGGAGTTTCTATTTAATTTTTCATCATCAAGAACCCTAGAATACATCATCATCTGTTAGAGCATGGCTCGGTCAACCTCACTAAGTGTTGTTATGTCAAGCTTAGTTGTCAACTTTAGTGATCAAAACTCGACCGCTAAACAACACACAATTAGGTGAAGTCATGTTAGAGTTAGCATTAGGTTGTGGAAGATTTTGGTAGGATTTAGAATCACTAGTTGAAGAGTTGAAGAAAGACTGAAGATCAAACGAAGACATCCGGCTTCATCATTCAACAGGTTAGTGAATCTAAATAACGTGATTCCATTATCTTTTACACTTGTGCTACAAAAGACATAAACATAACTCTCATCTTGAGCTTTACGTTATGACTTGATCACTTGTGATCAGTGTGTCTTATGATAACTCCACTTTACCGCTTGCGGTATTTGTGTTGTAGTTATCACGTTCCATATTGCTTAGAGCTTTCTTTTCTTCTCCGTCTCTAAGTTAATATAAAGGTTTTTCCTAAAACCTTTTCGAGTTGGATATAACAATGTGATGTTATCTCGATAATACTACGAGTTTTGATCCATCACAGTATTGTGTCTCTTCTTACCTAGTCTGGCTCTGTCGGATTGATTGCATATGCTTGTATGAGCCAATGTAAGAGAGATCGTGACTCACACTTATGTTGTGTAGACTCGAAATACTGTTGTTCTGAGATTCGAATACGATGTCATGGTTTGGCTCTGAATACTGAAGTTCTAAATCATTCACTTGATTCTGTATATGAACATCTTGTATGTTATATCTCACTTCTGGATTCCGAAACCATATTTGTGCATCTCAACTTATGAATTTTCAATGTTCGAAACCTCAATGTAGGTTTTGGTAAAACTAAACGTGGATTTCGAAACCATAATCGGGTTTTCGTATTCATAAGCTATTGGTCCGAAACTTAAATATAGTGACCAATGAGATAACATAGATTCGTAACTATGTTTGTTGGCTTACAGTGACTTGAGAATCGAGGCCAATGTGTCTTGACCATGTGAGTTCTAAAAGGTCGAAAAGACCCTGGGGTTTCCTAAAGGTTTATGTGACCCGGGAAATATATTCCTGTGCGTCGAGGCTAAAAATGTGTGATGTTGAAACGGTTCTCGACCACATGGACTCTCAAGTACAACACCAATCATTTGTGGAGAATTTTGAAAAGACGAGGGTATCGAGTACACCACCAATCTTTTATTCTAGTCCACCTATAAGTCAAACCTTGACCGGTTCATGAAATCAAGAACTCAAGAACAAGATCTCTTTCAGATCTGATTGATTCACACAAGGGAGTCAATACAAGAATCCGAAAGACTATGTCAACCAACCAAGTACGATACTTTAATTATATAAGATGACTCAAATATAATGCAGAGGTAAAGTAAATAACACACAAGATTTTGTTAACGAGTAAACTACAAACTCGTAGAAAAACCCCGGGACCTAGTCCAGTTTTGAATACTCTTAAGAATTAAGCTGCCAACACACCTACTCTCAGACTTCGGACTAGCTGGTGCAGACAATATGACCCTAATACGACTATTAGTCACAAAGATTTCCCCTCAGTATTCCTACGCCTCCAACCACAGCAAGATGGTCACGCACATGTAATCCCCTACGTAAACAGACACCCGTTACTATCTTATGCAAGAGTTGCCTCACAGCCCGTCGCGAGGACTATCGCTACCCGACCTCCAATCGGACGATTACAACCTTATGGTCAACAACCAAATAGCGGTAGGTCAAATCGCTAGATGATATCCTTGGTAACTAACAGATATTTCACCGAAGTCTTTTCACACCAAGAGCGAGGATATTAAGTTTACTTAGGCAATAAACACCTCGAGATATCGATCAAGGTTTCAAAACCTAAACTCTCGAAAGAGTAACCTTGTCGTCCCAGTTGGAATCAAACAGATAGCTGTAGCAAGTACGAAATGATATGACCGTGAAGAACGATGTACCTGCAAAGAACAAATCCAATAACAGTGATCTTGATTCTACTCAATATCTATAGTTTAGGCACACAAACCGAAAGTGGCTTGCTGACAAATCCAGATAATAGATAAAGAGTATGTTCTAATTACAACGATCTTGAGTGGCCTTATATCAGAAGAGAAGGACCTTAGAATAAACAAGATCGTTAGGTTTGATAGACGTGATAGAACAAAACACAAGTACAATACAAAGAAGACTAGTAAACATAAACTAGTTTCCCGTAAGAGGTACTTCTAGGCTTCTCGATCCCGAGAGAAGACTTTCACGCAATTCTAGACCGAGAGCAAAAGCTCAAAGGTAACTGAAAAGAAAAGCGGCAACACAAGCTAACAATTCCGAATAAGAGCTTGGCCAAGGGGATTAAAGCTTTCAGGAGAGATACCACTCCTATTTATATTGACTAAGGCTTTAGCTTTGAAATGAGGCAAAGTTTAATTTCGGAAATTCCACAAAGCACATTTACATAATAGTTCCGAAATTCCCCATATAGTCTCATAGCATTTAATGAGAACTAATACTCTAGCATTTTACATTTAAGAAAAATATATTCCATAAAGAAAATATATTTTCGAAACATGTTTAGCCAAGAGCAATCAAAGCAAATAATATCTTAAGGTATATTTGGTTATTTCTTATTAATTCGAAATATGGTGCTTACCAAATATGATCCCTGGGAAAGATCTCAATTCGAAAACGTGTCCTTAGTTTCGAAAATCTCCTTAGATATTATTACTTCCAAATGTCGTCACCAGCTTTATAATGTCGACATTACTTCCTTGGTATTGCTGGGCTAACCAGACGAACCTAGGTGGAAGTGGGATCTGGTCCAACGTGGTTCAAGGTTCCGCATAAACGCATCATAACAAACGTGGACAAAGCCTTGTGTGTTAAGCTTAAGTGAACACATTGGTTCAGACGTTTCGAATCACGCAAATAGATATACCATTGGAAGTACAGTGCGAGATTCCACGAGTAACTAGCAAAATGTTAAATCTCCAGAATTCTTGATTCCAATATAGATGTCACGTTAATGATATCCAAGAATTCAAATCAAAACATCAAATTAATAATCAAATGAATATTTGATCAAGTGTAAAGCAAACGAAGATTTAATCACGTACAGTATTGATCTGTAATCATGTGTCCACTAACTAGAGCGACTAACAATTTTCCAGATGATGACTCAATCCCACTTAGTTGTACATTGAAGATGAACGAATTCAAACTTCAAACTGAGAATATCAAACTCATTAATTCGTTGAAGCACAAATCAAAAATGTAGAGTTTGAACTTCGAAGTTACGCATTCTGAGTCACCCTTATTCAGGTTTCGAAACGCACGTCAGTTTTGGCAGAAACCAAATTAAGGTTTCGGAACCTAAAGTTCATTATATGACCATAACTTGTTTAAGGTTCCCAAATCAAGTTTCCATATAGCGAAACCTAAAGCTTGGTTTCGAAATCTAGATTCTGTTTAGCAAAACAATGTTTAAGGTCTCGAAACAAGAAACACATATTAAATTCTCCACAAATGTTTGGTGTCGAACTTGAGAGTCCATGTGGTCGAGAACCGTTTCACCATCACAGCTTTTTAGCCTCAACGCACATGCATATATTTCCCGGTTCACATAAACCTTTAGGAAACCCAGGGTCTTTTCGACCTTTTAGATCTTACATGGTCAAGACACATTGGCCTCGATTCTCAAGTCACTGTCAGCCACACAAACATAGTTTCGAATCTGTTATATCTCATTGGTCACAATGTTTACGTTTCAGACCAATAGCTTATGAATGCGAAAACCAGATTATGGTTTCGAAATCAACGTCAAGTTTTATCAAAACACATTGAGGTTCAAACGTTGAAACTTCATAAGTTGAGATACACAAATATGGTTTCGGAATCCAGAAGTGAGATATGGCATACAAGATGTTCATATACAGAATCAAATGAATGATTCAGAACTTCAGAGTTCAGAGCCAAACCACGACGTCATATTCGAATCTCAGAAACAACAGTATTTCGAGTCTACACAACATAAGTGTGAGTCACGATCTCTCTTACATTGGCTCATATAAATATTTGCAATCAATCCGACAGAGCCAAACTAGGGAAGAAGAGACACAATACTGTGATGGATCAAATCTCGTAGTACTACCGAGATAACATCACATTGCTATATCCAACTCGAAAAGGTTTTAGGAAAAACCTTTATATTAACTTAGAGACGGAGAAAAAAAGAAAGCTCTAAGCAATATTGAAACGTCATAACTACACACTAATACCACAAGTGGTAAAGCGGAGTTATCATAAGACACATTGATCACAAGTGATCAAGTCATAACGTAAAGCTCAAGCTGAGAGTTCTCTGAACTTGAGCATTTATCTCATACCCAGATATTTTCGAGACCCTTTGTCAATTGTTTTTGACAAAAAGGGGGAGAAATATTGATAGCTTGACTTCGGTCAGTGCCTGGTCTTTGACAAAACAGTGTCATATGGGGAGAAAAATGCCTGCGCGTATATTGAAAAATGAATGAAAGCATGAACTAAGGGGGAGTAACACTTGATGTAACTAGCACTGTAGACTTTCGCATTGTGCTACAGGTGATAACAATACGTCGGAGAATGATAGACATCCGAACTTACATTCAGGGGGAGTAAGTGTATTAGTTATCAGTATTTTTCAATAGTACATATATTTGTTTGCAGACTGACATATTTTGCAGGTACTATTGGTGTGCTGTCAAGCTAAGTAGAAGAACTCGAAGCGTAGAACTTAGGTTTGAAATTTCTCGTTCATCTATGCAAAGAGTTTTTGTCATTAAAATTGACAAAGGGGGAGATTGTTAGAGCATGGCTCAGTCAACCTCACTAAGT
The DNA here is from genome assembly GCA_023529015.1 of Papaver nudicaule. NCBI lineage: Eukaryota > Viridiplantae > Streptophyta > Magnoliopsida > Ranunculales > Papaveraceae > Papaver > Papaver nudicaule. The sequence continues at coordinate 52,158 of JAJJMA010270204.1, read as the reverse complement.
GTTGGTATGTCAAGCTTAGTTGTCAACTTTAGTGATCAAAACTCGACCGCTAAACAACACACATTTAGGTGAAGTCATGTGAGAGAGTTAGCTTTAGGTTGTGGAAGATTTTGGTAGGATTTAAAATCACTGGTTGAAGAGTTGAAGAAAGACTGAAGATCAAACGAAGACATCCGGCTTCATCATTCAACAGGTTAGTGAATCCAAATAACGCGATTCAATTGTCTTTTACACTTGTGATATGTTCTCTCCCTTACTCAATACACTAATTTTTGTTATGCGGCCTTGACAAGCACATCGATTTTACCCCCCTATGACAATGCCGCAGACAATTGTCGTAGTAGATAAAAAAATTTTACTCCCCCTTACTACAAGATTTCTCCCCCTTTTTGTCATAAAATAGACAAAGAAAAGAAATATAGGAATCCTCATAAAATCGCAATAATCAATGTAGACAAAGGTAAACATACCTGAAACGAGAGATAAAAAGATGCAATTCTCTCGTATATTCCACAGCCGCACTCCCCAAAAAGATATTACCATGAAGCACAAGTTCAAAAGAACTCTCCCCCATTATGTGTCATTCCATAAGGAACAACGTGACTACCTTCCCAAGCAAGGTTTTAGGATAATATCTTGGGTACAATTTTCACAAGTGAAATTGTAGATATGTTTTTCTTTCCTAGCCAGTTACGGTAAAATAGGAATTCAAGGTTTAATCTTCCTACTTTCTCAGAGAGTTTCGGTCAACCATCGCCTTTAGAGAAAACATTAGGTTACCCCTTCCTAGTAGGAGTCAGAAGCATGGATTTTGATAATCTATCATGAACTGCTTTACCCGAACGGGTAGTATGGCTAAAAAAGCAAGTTCACGGTTTTGCAATACATTCATAAAGATAATTAATTAAGATCAAGCATTGCAATCATCAATTAAGATTTTAATTTAATAACCTCGATTAATTGATGAAAAAGAAAACATGGAAGTAGTACAAGCAAATTATGCTTAACTCAAAAGATGACTACTTCTAGCATAGTGATTACCCAAACCCTAAGGAAAAGACAAGAGCTTTTTAATAAGGAGTTAACTATGCCATAAGACTATTGACAAAACTATCAATATCCGTTGTTCCCTCAACAAGAGTTGTGCTCACGGGAACATACGGTTCGTGAAACTTCTGGTTGAGACTGTTAAGAAAAGCTTCATGTTGTTTCACCATAGCTTCCTGTACTTGCAGAGATTTCAAAAATACTTCTCCAAGAACCTGAACTTCTCTTCGAGTTTCTTTGCATTCTTTTACAATAGAAGATTCTTGGGAGTATTGGATCCAGGTTTCTTCATCTTTTTCTTCTTGGTTTCTTTTGGAACCGTAGTAACCTCATCAGTTTTAATGATAGTAGGTTTTTCACCATTGGTGATAAAGAGAATGTTTGATGAATCCATGAACACGTTCGTGAGATGAAGAACTATTACCCAAGACCTCTTTATATAGAGAGGTTTTCTGGAAGGGAGTTTCCAAAAATTAAAAAAAGATAATTTAGGAGAGTTCCTCAAGAAGGAAGTTAGTTCCGAAAACGTGTAGTTCAAGAGTTAACGAACGGTTCCTTTGTATACAAGTAATCGTTAACTTAAGGATTCAGTGTGTCCCAATATAAGATTTTATTCATTAATCACCATAGATCCTTTTAAGTTTAAATATCAATAGTATGATTAGACACATATCTAATTGCATGATCTCGAGTAGAGGTCCATTTCTTCTCATGGGTCCTGTTCTCGACTCTTGCCTTAGGAGCCAGAGGCAGGGAAAAGAGTTGGAAGCTACTCAGAGATTATTGATATCCACATCGAGTCATTACATTTTGGACTCATATTTGATGTGTCAGCAAACAATGCTTAGGATGACAATTGTGACAACCGCTTTGGGGTTTTCTGGCCACAAACCATCAGGACAATTGATCACATAACCAATTGAGCGTGGATTCATCTCTTTGGAGCTTGGCTCAACAATTATTAGAGATGGGAATTATTGTCAAATCCTTTGATTTACACATATGGCTTTAACAAACTTACAAGGGCCTCCACAAATCAATAAGCACATACTAGGGACAGGAGGTAACCATTGTGTCCGTTACATGTGCATAGACTTTGTTCTCGGACTTTGAACAAAGTCGCACATTTACTTTCACATTAGATAGTGAAAGGATGAGCAAATTCTTCCTCATTCTCTTGAACGGTGTTTTTCTCCTCTAATCTAGATTTCTTAGTTCTAATCCTTTTTCTCTTGATATGAGGTTCATCTCTCTTTAAGAATCTTTTGTTAGAAGAAGAGTTTGAAGACGTACCTTTCATTTCCTTCTTGTGATATGATTCACAAATCATCTGCAGTGAATTTGATAGCCTGGTTGCTCTTCTTTGTAGTTTGTTGACATATCTAACCTTTTTCTTATAGCGATAGCAATGAGAGTAGTTGTGACCTTTCATGCCGCAATAAGTGCAATATTCGAGTAATTCTGGTTTCTTAGAACCAAGGTTTCTCGTAATGTCAACATGAGTTTTCACGTTCAAGACATTGTTGTCAGGAATAGAATCAATAGTCATTGCACAGAGTGCATAGTCTTCTATTTCTTCTTCTGATTCATAGAAGTCTGAAGTATCATCCAAGGTTGCTGCAGCAAGTGCTTTTTCTCCTGTATATTTTCTTCTGTTTGCACAATTAGGTGCAAGATGACCAAAACCTCTGCACTTAATACATTGAGGCATATCATCATCCACAATTTCTAACTCCTCATGGGAGGAAGTTTTTTGTGGTTGTTTGATTGATGAGGGGACATCTTTGATAAAACGTTTATTTCGTTTTTTTCAGGAGGTCTCGAAATTGTCTTGTAATGTAAGATACAAGTTGAGATTCATCATGTTCTGATATAATCTGATCTTCAGAGTCATTAGAATCTTCTAAGACTTTGAACGCTATATTGTAAGGCTTTGTATCTTTGTCAAAGATTTTAAGCTTAGCGATTAGATCACCCCTTTTTATATCATAACCATATGACTCCTGGATGGCATGTTTCTTTGAATCATATTTAGAAGGTAGAGACCTAAAGATTTTTCTCACAATTTATTTTTCTTCAATTGTTTTTCCAAGTGATTGCGAGGCATTAACAATTGCAGACAGTTTGTGATTAAAATCTTCAAAGGTTTCTTCATCAGACATTCGGAGGTTTTCCCAATCTGACGAGAGAATTTGAAGACGAGCTTCTTTCTTTGAAGTGTTGCCTTCAAATATATTATGCAGAGTTTCCCATGCTTTCATTGATGTTCTACACGTAGAAACATGGTGTTGAAGATCTGGGGTAACTGCATGGATGATCGCATTAAGTGCATCTGAATCTATCTTAACTTCTTTCCTTTCATCATCGAAATATTGTGAGGGAGTTTTATCCTTTACATCATTACCGATTTTGATAGTGGGTATGGTAAACCCATCTTGCACAAAGACCCAACACTGATAGTCTCGTGATTGAAGAAAAGAGCGCATGGCGGATTTCCACCATAGATAGTTTGTGCCATCAAAGACTGGTGGAACGTTCACATTAGCCGAATAATATGTGTTCATAGTTCACGAAAGCGTCAAACACAGACAGTTACGTCCTTTCAAAGGTGTTTGTCGGCTCTGATACCAACTGAAAAAGCGGGGATACCGAGATACACCACCAACTTTTAGTTTTCGTGAACCTAGTTGATTATGGTTGTTTGAACGATCTCACAAATCAATATTCAAACAACAACCTGAGTATAGTTCAGAGAACCGAACCCTAACAAGAACGTAGTTCTCGTAGATCTCAATAGAGACGGATTCACTCAAAGGTTATGAATCAACAAACTTGCAATTACTTCTATTATATAGATCAGAGACAATATAATGCGGAAGGGAAAAGTAATGCAAGGCACCAGAATTTTGTTAACGAGGAAACTGCAAACCTAGCAGAAAAACCCCGGGACCTCGTCCAGATGTGAACACCCTTAGTATGAACGGTATACAGACGCTAGCCTACTCTCAGACTTCGGACTGGACTGTATCGAGACTGAATTCACCCTACAAGCAATTCATCTACTAATGTGCTCCTACGTCTCTTGGCTCCCGCAGTAGCCTACGTACTTGATTCCCCTAGCTGACGTCCTTTACAGGCCTAGGAGTTGCTCCACTTCCCTTCGTGAAGACTAGCGCTACCCTGCCTCTAATAGGACGCCTAAAATTATCCAAGTGATTAAACGAGAATACGATTGTGATTTCCTTTAGACTTAAAAGTCAAGGTTAATGGAAATCGATATGTTGAATAGGGCTTGAAAAAGAAGGGGTACCGAAATACTACCAACTTTTCGTTTTGGCTCGTGAGTCTTATGGTAAAAGTCTGGACGATCTCAAAAATCAATATCCAAACCTCTAACTGGAGTAATCTCAACAGTTAGGCAATAACGTACTACTTGGTGCTTTAATTATAAATCAGAGTTATAATGCGGAAAGTAAAAGCACACAAGACACCAAACGTTTTTTAACGAGGAAACTGCCTTGCAGAAAAACCTCGGGACCTCGTCCAGTTTTGAACACCGCCCAGTACAAACTGACTACAAACACTAGCCTACTATAAGACTTCGGTCTGGGATGTAGCAGAGACCAACTCAAGCCCTCCAAGCGAATTGGCTACTGTCGCCTTCCTTACGTCTCTGGATCCCCCACAGATCGTCACGCACTTGATTCCCCTAGCTGACGTCC